>PITA01009383.1:0-78148 GCA_004023965.1 Spilogale gracilis
ACTGCAAGTAAGTGAAACCATGCGATACTTGACTTTCTCTTCTTGGCTTATTTCACTCAGCATAATCTCTTCCAGTCCAGTCCATATTGCTACAAAAGTTGGATATTCATCCTTTCTGATGGAGGCATAGTATTCCATTGTATATATGTACCACATCTTCTTGATCCATTCATCTGTTGATGGGCACCATGGCTCTTTCCACAGTTTGGCAATTGTGGCCATTGCTGCGATGAACATTGGGGTGCATATGGCCCTTCTCTTCACTACGTCCGTGTCTTGGGGTATAAGGGCCATTTTAATATGACACTGTTTCTCCTCCTCATCAATATTTTCAAAGGAGGTGTTCTATCATTGACAACTCTAAAATACACGCTTGTAAGCATGGTGCGTTTGCTTTGTAGGGCTACTCTAGCAAATTACCACCAACTGGGTTGCTTAAAACAGCAGAGATTTCTCTGTTGTCTCTCAAAATTGGAGGCTCGTAGTCTGAAATCCAGGTGTGAGCAGGGTTGGTTTCTTCTTGGGGGCAATAAGTGAGAATCTGTTTCATGTCTCTCTTAGCTTCTGGTGTGTGCTGGCAAGTTCTGACATTTTCTGCCTCACAGAAGCACTCTCTACCTGCCATCACATGACCATCTCCCGTCTGTGTGTGTCTTCACAAGGCGATGTTTATGTGTTCTTTCTGTCTCTGTGTCTCTCTCCCTTTCACAGGTCATATTCTAGGTACTTGGAGTTAGGTGTCAATATATTTGAGGGTGAAGTAGACACAATTCAACCCACATAAAATAGGATATACATTTATAACTCCCTGATACTTTCATTACTTTCTATCATGTCTTGCCCCATCCCCACTTGGAAAGGCTTCTTCTAATTTTAAAACATAAGTTCATATGTCCTTTGTAGATGCCCATACCTTTCTTGAGGTATACTCGTTCTTCACTCACAGAAATTTTCACAGAAGTCCTAGGACAAGGGTTACAGCACCTTGTCTAGCACATGGCATGTCCTAAATAAATGGTTTTTAAATGAATAAGTGGTACTTAAGTTTTATTATATTTATATATATAACATATTTATATATTTATATTTATTATATTTATATATTTATATATTTATAATAATCTATTAAGCTAGAAATCTTTGAGTATATGAAACTATGTATTATACATAAACTCATGCTAGTTCTTGATAATCTTTATCCATTTGAATTGAATAGTTTGGTAAAAAAATGAATACTCAATCATTTAGCCAGATATTAAATATCTGTGAATCATCTAGCTGTATATTAAATATTTGTAGATCAGTTAGTCTATTCCTCTCTTTTTCTAGAAATAGATCAAAATCATATCTCACAAATAAAAACCCATGATTCCTAGGATCTTTTCCTTTCCCCTCTATTTCAGTTCAATATATTTGTCTGAAGATAAAGAATGAACATAATGTTCATTGCAATAGAACATAAACTGGAAAAATGCCATATATTTTATAAGTATCTGTAATGAATGACGAACAGTACGATTACTGTTAAACACAGAAAATTATTAGAAGGGCATCAACAACAAAATATTATTTGGAAGCCATTATGGTCATTCTCTGGGTGTATAATCCATAGGCCAAAGCCATTATAAACAGGCCATTAGATATTTAGCAATTTACAAGGGAAGATGAGACGGTCCTATTCAATGATTCTTTGAAAAAATTAAGTTCCATCAAGCTTACGTTTACAGAAATACCTTCTCTGACTGGTCTACAATTGGTTCCACCTACATTGTGTGGAAAGTGTGAAGGCATTAAATAACCAATTGTAATGCCTGTTATTTTTTTGAATTGTAACACTGGATATAAAAACAGGTAACAGTGTTTCTGACATTAATTTGTATGAATTCTATTCCCAGTATCTTAGCTAGTTTTTAAAAAAATGTAGACAATACTGGCACCTGGGTGGCTCAGTCAGTTATGTATCCTTTCTGCTCAGGTCATGATCTCAGGATTGTGAAAGTGATCTGCACTGGGCTCTGGGCTCAGCAGGGAGTCTGCTTCTCTCCTGTTCCCTGTGCCCCTTCCCGCACCAGCACTCTCTCTCTCTAAAATGAATGAATAAATTAAAAAAAAAAAAAAGGTAGGCAACAGCACTGGCCATATTTTCAGTCTACCAGTATACTACATACTAATAAATATAGATACATTATACCATAATAGTATAAACTCTGACATTATGTAATTATACTATAGTTACATGAATTTTCCAAGTGTTACTTTGGTGGCTACACTTGCCACAGATATAGTTTTATATTTATACTGCAACCAAAGATTCAAGGAACAGATTTCTCCAAACTTGCCAATTATGATCTAAGTAGTTTCCTCTCATTTAATTTTATAGCACACTACATATATGTATATATATATATATATATATACATACATACATATGGTATGTGTATTCTGTATGTATATGTGTATATATACACATATACACACACGCACATATATGTATGTGTCTATATGTGTGCATCTTTTTCCCTGAAAATATGTGTTTCTTTCTAAAACCTATTGTTGACAATTTCATTGCCTTAAAAGAGAATAAAACACTACTTGGTATTTAAGGTCTAGGCTCAATAATTCACTTTCTCTTCTCATCTCCTATTCTCAGAATTGCACTCTGTGCTTTAAACAAAGTAATCCTTATTCCCATCTCCTTCACTTTGCATTCAAATCCACCAAAGTTGAACTCTTCTTCAATGGACCAGTGCCAATGTTTCCTCCCCCTTGAAATTTTTATTAATCATCCTAATTAGGACCATTTTTTTTTCCCTTTAAGTGTTCTCAATGCTTTGATCTCACTTAGTTCATGCAGAACAGTGTCTGCTTTCCATTGTATTAATTATCATAGTAGACACATCTTGGCTTTGAAATTATAAACTTCAGGATGGCAATTTTCCTACTCATCTTTATGCTCCATATGGTAGCGTATGTCTGGTCCAGAATGGATGTTGGATATTCAAAAATATTGTTGGATTGAATAAAAAAGCTGGATAAAAGTACTTAATGCAAATTCTGAAGTTAGCACTTATTAGTAAGAAGCTATGCCACAGAGAATCTGCCTTGAATTAATCAGATATAATTTTATACACACGTCAAATATAATAAAAAAGTTGCAATTAGAAATTGAAACAGTATTTAATAAAGTGTGGCAAAAAATCGTATATATTTTTCCCTAATTTACCTGACAGGACAAAAATCACTATTTTATATTCTGGATTCTAACTTTATTATCATAACAGATATATATATATATATATATATATATATATAGTAGAATGGTTAATTCTATATATAGAGAGAGAGATTGTAGAATGGTTAATTCTATATATATTACATATGTTAATTGATATATATTAATATACATATTAATATAATATATATTATATATAATTCTCTCTCTCTCTCTCTCTCTATATATATATATATATATATATATATATATATATATATTCATATGGGCTATATTCATGGTACTGCAGAGGTTTCAAAGAAGAAGAAAGCAACACCAAGTCTCAGATATTAGATTTTCATAGAAACATTATGTCTTAGACTACACCTGTACTTACTTACTACTCCCTTAGAGTTAATTACTAAATACTAAATTCAGAGACCTCATAAAGGTATTTCTTTTTTTTTTAAGATTTTATTTATTTATTTGACAGAGATTGATCACAAGTAGGCAGAGAGGCAGGTAGAGAGAGAGGAGGAAGCAGGCTCCCTGCTGAGTAGAGAGCCTGATGAGGGCCTCATCCCAGGACCCTGAGATCATGACCTGAGCCAAAGGCAGAGGCTTCAACCCACTGAGCCACCCAGGTGCCCATAACGGTATTTCTGATGTATTCTTCTTTTAGCAATAACAACAACAACAACAATAGACCATAGCTTTAGGATTTAACAAAGGCATAAAATCTGTGATAAATCTACAGAAAACAGAGTTAGTCTTTAGTTCCCCTTCATGACAGAATTAACTATTCTACAATCCAGACTATTTTTGAAATCAAAACAGATTACAATATTAATGAAGAACCCAAAGAGAGCAGAAATAATAGATGTTTTACTAAGAAACAATAGATGTTTTACTAAGCTCATGTTAACACATAAGAGATACTTAGGTACTTAAGTATCTATAGCCTCTGGAGAAAACAAAATCATCCAGGAACTTGGCCAACATGTAAGTAAAAGAAAGGTATTAATATCTATAATGACAACTCACTAGTAGTCAATCATAATTCAAAAAAATTGAAAAACTGAAGCTATGCAAAGAAAGTATTCAGCAAATGTTTTCCTTTATATGCAGTTTATTTGAATGGCTAATAATACTGTCCATTATTTGAGGAAGTTTGGCACAATTTGTGAAATTGCTGGCATTTCCCTTATTTTCCTACATATAAAGTCACATATGTTAAGTATTTTCAAGAGATGAATTATAGGTAAACTGAATGATGACATCAACTAAAACTAATCTAATTTAAGTAATATATAAACTTAGTGTTCCTTGAGTACATAATAAAAAGACATGCACATTTATTTAAAGCTGAAATTTCTTTTTTAAGTTTTTACCTGCATTTCGATTAGTTAATGTACAGTGTAATATGAGTTCCAAGTGTATAATATAGTGATTCAGCACTTCTGTACAACACCCAGTGCTCATCACAGCAAGTATACTTCTTAATCCCCATCACCTAATTCATCCCTCCTCTTCGCCCCTCCCCTCAGGAAACCATGGGTTTGGTTTGTTCACTACAATTACAGAGTCTGTTCCTTGGTTTGTTTTTCTCTTTCTCCTCACCCCCCCTTTGCTCATTTGTTTTGTTTCTTAAATTCCCATATGAGTGAAATCATTTGGTATCTGTCTTTCTCTGACTGACTTATTTCCTTTACCATTATACTCTCTAGCTCTATCCATGGCATTGCAAATGTAAAACAAAAAATTTTAATGACACTCATTCACTTCACTGACCTTGGCTCTGAGTTGGACACACATAGTTTTTTTTTTCTCCTAGGGGAACAAGAGAAAACTAGAGAAACACTTTCACTTTCAAAGGTAAATTATACCCCTGAGAGCTCTTTTGAGGAACTTACTCATGTCCCAAAGATGGGATTATTGAGTCTCTCAGCATCATAATGTTTAACTGTATTAACATTTAGTTTATTAGACATTGATTATTTTTCTTAAATGGCCTTAATGTCACAAGTTGCTTTTTATCATTTATTATTACTGTACTTTAACATACATAAAATAAAATGCATTTCCTGATGGTATCCAGATGCATATATATAGATTCTGGTAACCAGCACCAATAAGAGGATGAAGAACAATTTCAACACTCCCGTGGATTTGCAGACTCTAACCCTCCCTAACTTCAGATGCCAAAGTCAGCTATTCCCTCCAAACTGAACCACAGGCAATAATCTGTTTTCTGTTCCTTAACAGTTTTACCTTTCTCATGTTGTCTATGTCTACACAGAAAACCGCTAAGAATTAGAATTACATTGAATCTAAAAACCAATTTGGAGAAAATTGCATCTTATATATTGAGCCTTCCAATGCAAAAATATGGTCTATCTCTCCATTGGTTTAGGTTTCCTTTTAATTCTTTCATCACAATTTTGTGACTTTTGTTATAAAGATCTGACACATAATATGTTATATTTACATTTAAAGATTTCATTTTTGAGGGACCATGAATATGTGGTATCTTCTAAAATTTTGGTTTTTAATTTTTCATTGTCAATATACAGAAAAAACATTTTTCTATATTAAGCTTGCATCCGGCAAACATGCTAAATTAGCACTAAGAAGGTTTTGTAGATTCCTTGAGATTTTCTACATAGACACATCCTGTCTATCACTAAGGATATTTTTATTTCTTGCTTTTGAAATTCTATGTCACTTATATATTTTCCTTGCCTTATTACACTTGCTAGAATTAAAAGCAGTATGATATTAGAAAAAAAAAGTAGTTCACTTGCTCAAATAGCTTTGAGTCATTCAGTATTTTCCCAATAAATATGATGTTAGCATTTTTTAATAGCTTATTTTTCAGAATGAGAGTGTTGCCTTCTAGTCCTAGTTTGCTGTTTTTTGTTTTTGTTTGTTTGTTTTTTGTTTTTTAATTATGAATCAGGGGTGCATGGGCAGCTCAGTGTTTAAGCCTTTGCCTTGGCTCAGGTCATGATCCTGGACTCCCAGGATCCAGCCCTGCACTGGCTTCCTACTTGGCGGGGAGCCTGTTTCTTCCTCTTTCACTTCCTCTGCTTGTGTTCCCTCTCTAGATGTGTTTCTGTCAAATAAATAAATAAAATCTTAAAAATAATAAAAAAATAAAAATCATGAATGTTGATTTTGTCTAATGCATTTTCTTCATTTATTGATATAATTATATTTTATGTTTTTTTTTTTCTTATTTAGTCTGCTAATGCAATGGATTACATTGATTTTTAAAAGTTGAATCAGCTTTGCTTGCCCCAGAATGTAGCCTATTTGGTGAGCATCACACATGTAATTAAAAATTGCATGTATTGCTAGGTAAAGGGTTCTATAAATATCAATTAGGTCAAGTTGATTGATAGTGTTAAGACTTCTATGTTTTTGCTGATTTTTCCCTGTTTGTTCTTTCAGGGAAGGAAAGTTCTTTCAGTGAGGAAAAAATGGCTGCAGTTCCCAAGAACAATTGTGTATGTATATATTTCTCCTTTTAGTTCCATCCGTTTTTACGTCATGAACTTGAAAGCTCTGTTGTTAGATGAGTACACATTTAACTACTACAGAAAAAAACTTAAAAAGAAGAATAAAACTGGAGGATTCATACTAAATTATTTCAAGATTGACTAGCAAAAGTGCAGTCAAGTATATTAGTGATACTGAATAGAAACCTAAGGAAGAGGCCCAATCTTTTGTAACCAATTTGACAAAGATACAAAGAAAAATCACTGGAGAAAGGATAATCATCAACATTTGGTGCTGAAACAATTGCTCATCCAAATGCAAAAAAAAAAAAAAAAAAAAGGAAAAGAAAAAGAAAAAAGAAAAGGAAGAAGGGAAGGGAGGAAATTTAGCAAATAGGGAAGGAACATCATTTACTTGTATTATTTATACTTTTAATTACTATATAAAAATAAAAACATAACACTACAATTTATTATTATTATTATTATTATTATTACCACTACTTACATAGAAATACAACCATCTAATAGAGATTTTAAGAATTCATGACATGACAGAAGATAACATAACTTACTGGAAAAATTAATGGGTAATGGAGAAAAATGAAAGGTTAAATAAGAGCTCTGTTGTGTACCATTGATTGATCTCATGTAACTATATGTAGCTTATTTGTACCATCTGCTAAATAAATTAATAATGATGATAATGTTAATAAATTTTCATCCAATGGGTTTGTCTCATTTTATCCACAAAACAAACCGATGTGGAGAATTATTATATACCAAATATATATGCTTATCAGTAGAGAGATAGATGGAAAAATCACTCAATATACTATTTATCATCTATTTTTATTATGTCAATTCTTCCCCCATTTCCTATTCCTCTTTGGTAACCAGGACAACTGACATGTATTCTCAAAAATCATAAATGTGACTCAATTAAATGCAAAAAAGAAACTTGTAATTGAAGTCTACATTATATGTTCCATATTTTTAGGAATTTCATCTTATATCTTGATTTTAATACATCAATTTACAGTATGACTTATAATCATAGATATCTACAAATGGTATACCCAAAAGTGGTAAATATTTAAAATACATGAAGATGTTATACAACTCAATGCCAAAAAACTCCCAAATAATCCAATTAAATAATGGGCACAGGACCTAATTGTTTTTATTCCAAAGTAGACATCCAGACGGCCAACAAACAAGTGGAAATGTTTTTGCTCAACATCATTAATCATCAAGGCAATGTATCTCCAAGCCACAGTAAGATAACATTTTACACCTGTCAGAATGGATAGTATGAAAAAGACGAGAAATACCAAGTGTTGGTAAAGATGTGGAGAATAAGGAACCCTCCTGTACTATTGCTGGCAATGTAGTTGGAAAACTATATGGAGGTTCTTCAAAAAATCAAAATAGAAATACCATATAATTCAGTAATTCCACTGCTGGGGTATTAACCCAAAGAAGACAAAAACGCTAATTTATAGGGCGCCTGGGTGGCTCAGTGGGTTAAAACCTCTGCCTTCGCCTCAGGTCATGATTTCAGGGTCCTGGGATCGAGGCCCACATTGGACTCTCTGCTCGGTGGGAAGCCTGCTTCCTCCTCTCTCTTTCTTCCTGCCTGCCTCTCTGCCTGCTTGTGATCTCTTTCTGTCAAATAAATAAAATATTTAAAAACAAAAACAAAAAAAACCCACTAATTTATAAACATATGTGCACCCCTATGTTTACTGCAGCATTATTTATAATAGCCAAATACAGAAGCAGCCTAAATGTCTATTGACAGATGAATGGATAAAGAAGGTGTGGTATATATACAATAGATATTTCTCAATTTTTTTAAAAAAAGAATGTGATCTTGCCATTTGCTTCAACACGGATGGACCTAGAAGATATTATGCTAAGTGAAGTAAGTCAGAGAAAGACAAATACCTTATGATTTCACTTACATGTACAATCCAAAACAAAACAAAACAAATGAACAAAAAAACCTGAAACGGACCCATAAATACAGAGAACAAAGTGATGGTTGCCATAGAGGAAGGAGATGGGCAAAATGGGTAAAGGGGAGTAGGAGATACAGGCTTCTAGTTATGGAATGAATAAGTCATGGGGATGACTGGTATAGTAGAAGGAATATAGTCAATGGTGTTGTAATAGAACTTCTATACAGACAGATGGTAGCTATACTTACAGTAAGCATAGCATAACACACAGGGTTGTCAAATCACTATATTGTACATCTGGAATGCATGTAACAGTATCAACTATATGCCAATTTAAAAAAAAGGAAAAACTACACACACACACACACACACACACACACACACACACAGAGATGAACTAAGTAGATGTTTCCTTTAAATGGAAATTAAGCAAAATCTCTAGCTGCTAGGGTTTGGGATATTATTAACGATCCAGAGATTTTGGTGCTAATATCACTTATGCCATATCCAAATGTTGGCCCTAAATAATGATTTCACAAATCTTTCTATCAGCTGTCCCATCTGCACAATGAGAATACTGGCTATGTTGCAGTGTTACTGGAATTAGCCTTTCAGCTTACAATTTTCTTTTTCTAGTATTTTTATAAATTTCCTCTAGGAAAACATTCACCTCTTATTCTTAATATGTTTGTACTTTATGTGTAGCTGAACTCAAAACTTTGGCCCAGGCAATCTGAGCATGATCATATATCCCCATGACAAGTTTAGGGATGAGCATATAGTCTTCATAGACAACGAGATGAAGAAAAGAAACTTTTCCCAAGACTCTTGAAAGTGAGATGTAAAGTCTATTACACTAAGCTGGGTAGCTGTCTCCCATCACTTGGAAGGTTGAAATTAAGACAACATAGAGCAAAACAGAACTCAGACACAGTAAAAACTAGGTAATGATGACCTTTTTAAGCCCTCAATATCTTTTTTCCTCAGGTTAATGTAGTATAATATTATGGAAGTATGTATATGGGCATATTTATCACTCATAGCTGAAAGTCCAGATTTACAGATTTGGACCAATCATCTGGGATCTTTCTCACTCTAAAATTCTCTCTATTTTCTAAAATTTTCAATAAAATCCATCAATTAATAACCACATGCTTATATGTATTAAATGAAAAGATGGAATATGTAGTTTTAAATGGCTAAGATACCTAATGTATTTAAAAACTTGTATACAGAAAGAATAGTTTCCCTTTGCAAACCTGACAATTAAAAAAGTAGGCTAGACATCTCACCAAGGAAGATATGCAGAAGGCATACACCTGCATATGGAAATATGTTCCACATTATATGTCATCAGGGAAATGCAAATTGAAGCGACAATGGGATATCACCACACACACCTATCAAAATGGCCAAAATCCAGAACACTGACAACACCAAATGTTAGCAAGGATTTCAAACAACAGGAATTCTTGTTTATTGCTAGTGAGACTATGAAATGATAGTTACTTTAGATGACAGTTTGACAATGCCTTATAAAACATACTCTTACTATACAACC
The DNA here is from genome assembly GCA_004023965.1 of Spilogale gracilis. Classification (NCBI taxonomy): domain Eukaryota; kingdom Metazoa; phylum Chordata; class Mammalia; order Carnivora; family Mephitidae; genus Spilogale; species Spilogale gracilis. The sequence goes on from PITA01009383.1 coordinate 10,237, forward strand.
CAGGAATCATGCTCCTTGATATCTGCCCAAAGTTGTTAAAAACTTATGTTCAGATGCACAAAAAAATCTGTACACCATATTTTGTGGCAGATTTCTTTCATAATTGTCCAAACTTGAAAGCAACCAAGATGTTCTTCAGTAGGTGAATGGATAAACTGTGGCACATCCACACAATGAATAGTTTCAGCATTGAAAATAAATGAGCTATCATTTCATGAAAAGACATGAAGAAACTTTAAATTCATATTGCTAAGTGCAAGAAGCAAATTTAAAAGACTACATATTGTATTACTCCAACTATACGGCATTCCGGAAAAGGCAAAATTATGGAAACAGGAAAGAGATTAGTGGGGTGGGAGGAAGATGAATAAGGAGAATACAAAGGACTTTTAGGGCAGTGAAAATACTCTGCATGATTTATAATGATAGACATATGCCATTATACATTTGTCCAACTGCATTAAATATAAAACACCAAGAAAAAATCCTAATGTAAAGTACAGTTTGGGTGGCTATGATGTGTCAATGTAGGTTCATTCTTAGTTAAAAAAAAATGTACCTTTTGTGGGGCGCCTGGGTGGCTCAGTTGGTTAAGTGACTGCCTTCGGCTCAGGTCATGATCCTGGAGACCCAGGATCGAGCCCCACATCGGGCTCCCTGCTCAGCCAGAAGCCTGCTTCTTCCTCTCTCACTCCCCCTACTTGTGTTCCCTCTCTGGCTGTGTTTCTCTCTATCAAATAAATAAAATCTTAAAAAAAAAAATGTACCTTTTGTGAGTGATGTTGATAAGGAGGGAGACTGTGTATGCAGGGGCAAGAAATAACACGGGCAGTTTCTTTACTTTCCATGATTTTATCATAAATCTTAAACTTTTTTATTTTTTAAAAAAATAGACAAAAAAATGTTCCCTTAAATTTATATTAGTAATGTTTTTCAAAGTGTTAATCATACACAATGATTGCAAAATTTGAATCTTCAACATTATCTGAATTTAATAAGTCTTTCTTTTTCTTTTTCTTTTTTTTTTTTTAAGATTCTATTTATATATTTGACAGAAAGAGAGATCACAAGTAGGCAGGGAGGCAGGCAGAGAGAGAGGAGGAAGCAGACTCCCGGCTAAGCAGAAAGCCTGATGCGGGCCTCGATCGCAGGACCCCGAGATCATGACCTGTGCCGAAGGCAGAGGTTTAACCCACTGAGCCACCCAGGTGCCCTAATAAGTCTTTCATCACTGCTGGGAAACAATGGATGTGCTAAACCTATGGCTTAAACCAGTAATCTGCTAAGGCATAATTGTGGACTTTTAATCATTAAAGATCAGAAAGTGTGTCTACTATCGGGTTTTATGTCAACTTTTACTCTCCCTCTATCCATGTTTTTGGAAACATGCTGAAAAATTTAGGGGTGAAGGGAGGTGGTCAAAGTCAGGATTTCTCACAAAAGGCCATTTTAAAACTACTACTATTACTTCTTCCAGAAAATTTAAGAATGAGGAAATGAAATAATATATATTTTTTGGTCTCAAGCATTTTACATATTTTATTGGCGTCTCCCTAGGGAGTAGGGTAGGAACCAAGAGTAACAGAACATGTTTGTATCTGTACATATATATATGCACAGTTGTTATATCCTATCCCAAAATAGATATTTTGTGCTGAACTACTTGATTCTGTTGCCTGGATGGCTTGATTTGTTGTGTAATCTTAAATTCATTTCTTTAGACAATGTTTAAATTATATTCTTATAAAGCCTGACTAATTACAATGCTAAGTTCACACGATGGACTTAATAAATACATACTCAACTGAATAAATACTGACCTGCATAGCCCCACTGATGGGACAATGACCGACATTATGCAGTTCATTAGGACACTGGCATGAGCAATCCTCCACTTATACAGGGGCCACAAACCATGGTCACATCAAGCCAAATCCAGATCTTGCTTGTTTTTATAAATACAGATTTATTGGAATAGCCACACATTTACACCCATTTGTTTATATATTGTCTGTGGTTGTTTTCACCCTGTAACACTTGAGTTGAATAGCTGCAATAAAGACCATACAGTCCACAGAGTTGAAAATACTTACTGTCTGGCCTTTTACAGAAAAAAAAGTATTGCTATCCCTGCTTCCATACACTTATTTTTCATATTGTCTATCATAATGAAAATGTAACTTCAGTCTTTATGCATATAAGCTTAATCCTTAAAAGATCAGGATGTAAGGACAAAGATTCAAGTGACGGAGTAAATTACACAAATTTCATTAAGTATCTAAGAGCATGAATTATATTCATGCTATTTTCTATAATCAGATAAAACTGTAACATACTTAAGGTAGATACTGAATGTAAAAAAAAAGTTACCAACATTTTTTTAAAAAGTAGAGAAAAGGGCGCCTGGGTGACTCAGTGGATTAAAGCCTCTGCCTTCAGCTCAGGTCATGATCTCAGGGTCCTGGGATCCTGAGCTCTGCTCAGCAGGGATCCTGCTTCCTCCTCTCTCTGCCTGCCTCTCTGCCTACTTGTGATCTCTCTCTCTGTCCAATAAATAAATAAAATCTTTAAAAAAAAAAGGTAGGGAAAAAAGTAGAAAATCCTATGCTTTTATTTTTTTTACCTTAAAATCACATTACATTTTAAAGTATTAATATCTAGTGGATGGTACAGGATTTGTTTTTAATTTAAGCATCCATTTGCCTAAACATTAAAGTAATGATATCATGTTTAAAATATATGTAGCAATGGAATGAGCCGCATATATTTAATGAATTTTTCATAGCTAGAGATACTCAAGCCCAGTTAGATGTAGAATGGCTATTACTGAAACTGTGCGCCGTAGGGTTAATGAGGTTGAAATGAGGAGAAAGTTTAAAGCTTGTTTTTCAAAGAACTGTTTCCCCCTAATCAGCTATTGTGTCTTTTCAGACCTCATAAATTAACTCACCTCTTCTGTAGAAGCCTAGACTCAAGGGTTAACTAAGGTTGTAGTCTGTGAACAAGCAAGGCCTGACATTCTTTACTTGAGATAACTATAAGGAGCCCAAGACTCCATCCAGTTTGTTCTGGCTCTTAGAACATACCCATAGCCCCTTCTCCTTGTCCTAAGAAAACCTCCTAACATCAAGGGCTAAATTTTGTCTCTTTCTGGTGTTAAATCTCCACCCCAATATAAACATGGGATGCATGGTACATAATATGTTTGTACAATGTGCATACTCCATCTTTCTTTATGAATAAGTTCCCCTGCACTTTGTATCAATATGTATGTGATCCCAATCCTTATGATTATAAAAAACTTGTTCTCTCCCCCTTTGGGTAGGTGGATATGAGGCTAGTCCTCGCATCTCTGCCTTTGGCTGCCTTCTTAGTAAACCCTTTCCTTGCTGCAAGCCTGATGTCTCAGCGACAGGCTTTGCTGTGTACCACCCAAGCAGACTGGGATTCATTTACATTATGAGGAGATTCAACACCACAAGTATTCCCTAGATTGCTTTCAGTTGGGATTTGATGATGCTTTGGTGAAATAATAGGACTGAATAGCCTCCACTTAAATGCTTGTGCGGGCTGTGGGGTATAAACAATGAACCCTGGTACACTGAAAAAATAAAATAAATTATTTTTTAAAAAAGCTTGTGTTTGTGCCTGTGTTTGTATGTGTGTGTGCATGCACATACATGTGCATATAAAAATGCATACATCTGAATATGTTCTGGAGACTTCCTTTTTAAACTTGTGACTATTTACCAAACCACTCTTCTACACTATGGGAAATATAAAGTGTCGTAAGATATGGATCCTGCCCTCAAGGACCCTAGATTTGGTTTCAAGAATTGTGAGGAGACTGGGATGCCTGGGTGATTCAGTCAGTTAAGCACCTGCCTTTGGCTTAGGTTATGATCCCAGGGTCCTGGGATCCAATTCTGCATCAGACTCCTTGCTCAGCAGGAAACCTACGTTTCTCCGCTGCTTGCCACTTGTGCTCTCTCTCACTCTCTTTCCCTTCCTGACAAATAAATAAAATCTAAAAAAAAAAAAAAAAAACTGTGAAGAGGGAGAGATTGTTCACATTAGCTGAAATATTTAAAAAGTTAGGCATGAAGGCAACAAAATTGGAACTGCATGAAATAATTAAGATTTACACATAAAGAAATGTCACGGCGGGGGGGGGAGGAGAAAAAGTACAGTATGTTTTTACAAGAAAACAATTCAACTACTTTGGCTGAAATCAAAAGAAGTGAACATAAACCATATGGGACATCTGGAAACTTACCATGTAGTAATAGTCAGTATTCATATTTTGATATATGTATCTGTACATTTCCATAAATTCAGGGCATTTTGAATATACAATTATATAACTTGCTTTTTCCATTTAGCAAAATAAAATGACCATTTTCCCCTATTAGTAGATATTCTTTTTAGCTTTATATTTTATGTCTTGTACAGTTAAATCTCCAGTTTTTGCCATTTCCGTTAAGATGGTCAAAGACGAACATGATTTAAACAAACTCGTCTTGCCAGTGGATAAATCTGATATTTGAAATTTAGACCATTCTTAACAAATTTTGCAATGACAAAAGACAAGTGGCAATCTTATTTTTGAGACACTGATACTGTCTTATAAATTTCTATGGTGGGTTTGACTACAGAAACTAAGGAAGAGGATCTATAGACAAGATTCACTGTGCCTTATTTTACATTTGCATAGTTACTGTACATGCATTAAAGTCCATTATTATCTATGCTTCCTCTGACTGTGGATACTAAGGGGATAGCGCACTTTTGCATTTCCTTATGCCATTAATATTATTTCTGTCTAAGAGAAGGTGGATGGGTTGTATGCCTGTAACTTTGTCCAAGATTTTCTCCTAAGTGCCATTACTGGCTTATCAGCTTTCCTTTCTCTTTTGTACTTTTCTGCAAAGATTTCATATCTTGTATATTGGGAGAATAATACCTCTGGAAAGGAGGTTTTATCTCTATTTTGTATAAAGAAATAAAATAGGGGTTCTGAGTTGCTTAAAATATATACCATTAACTTAATGGAGAATTGATAAAAATAGAAGTGATCAAGATAAATGTACTTTGTAAAGAATGTGGTTGTCCTCAAAAGAAGAAAATTCAGAGTTAAAAAAAACTTTTTATTGAGTCTATCTTTGTAGCACTTTCATGTTCTTTAATCTCTTTTCCTTTCTTTTTTATCACTTGGATTTTGAAAACTTAATTCTCTGTGCTATACTTTGGGCAGTAAAAAGTATATCCAGAATGAGAAAACTTCTTAAATTTTGGCTTTTATTAGAGCAAAGATCCTTGAATGGAACAAGAGAGAAACAAACCCTATAAGATTGATGGAAAGAGAAAGAGAACAAGAAGTTGAAGAAACAGAGGTGCTAATAATGAGGATTTGTTTGGTCCCAAACTACAAAGCATTCTACCAGGCAAGCACAAATATTTCATCCTCTTGTTCTAAGTCAAAGAGGCTCCTCTTAATCTTACTATTATAGTTCTTGGCTGTTATAAATAAAATTTTCTATCAATAAATGGGGAAATTTATTAAATTACAAGTGAAATGTCCGATCAGTTTCAGGAACTCAAAAAGATGCTCCTGACACATGACTTCTTAGTAAATTAATAATATGCGATCTTAATTTGTTTTCTGGTATAACTCACCATATACATGTGATGATTTCATTTAAAGTCAGTTTTAAAAAAATGTAGTAGTTGGCAATTATCTAGATAAATTTCACAGGATAGTAACGTGCCAAATCAATGTTTATTAAGCATCACCATGCATATGTTTGATGAACTATATAGGATAGGGAAGCCATACTCTAAGACATTCTCTTGTAAGCATAACATTTTGGTTCAGTGGGAGTTCTACTTAAAATAAATCCCTGATAGTCAGTATGAATTATTTAGTGAATTAGCCTATCTACTTGTCATTTCTTTCCTAAGCACATAAGATGGATTATGAAAAAAAAAAAAGCACTCTTCTTTCTGTGGGTCTCCTATCCTCTGTTCCAGCCACAGTGCTATGTCAGTGGCTATGAAAAGCAGAATGTTAATTCAGACCAGATATTAAGGACTTAATGCTTAAATTATGTGATTATTTAACATAGTGTTTTTGTAAATAGGTTTGATTTCTTATTGAGCACATAAATCACAATTATAAGGTTAGTCCTAGAGGAGATATTGTAGCTTTGGGGTTTTAGGGACTTAGATTCAGATTTTAAACCTATGTTTGTTGATGAACAGTTATGTTGTATTGGGTAAGTCACTAACCTTCAACACTCCATGACTCATTTATAAAGTGGAAATAATAATATCTAATGTATATAGTTGTTGTTAGGAGTAAAGAATATAATACCATTAAGTAACTTATACTATAGTAGTGCAATGCATAAAAGGTTTCAAAATCCTTTCCTAAAAGCTCTTCAAGTCCAGAGATTTTATTATACTCCTTCAGCAGTTCTCTGTATGATACTATATAGGGACAAATAGGCTAATTTCTCTGTATGAGTGCAATAATTGTAAAGATAAAGATTTAGTCACTTCAGGTTCTGTTCCTTTTCAAATTCCTAGTTTTATTTTAAATCCTTTCAGATTTTATTTGAGGCCTCACAGCTGTTATCTTAGGTAGTACTTTAAAAATTTTTAAGAACATCATTAAATTTAGAAATAGTTACAAATACCACTTTGCCAGAACTCCTTTGTTACTTTCCTCCTTCCCTCCCTCTTGCCCTCCTTCCTCCCCAGCTCCGTTCCATTCCTTCCCTCCTTCCTTCTTCTCATAAAAATGTGTGTATACATATGGAGAGTGTTTCTTTCTTTCTTTCTTTCTTTCTTTCTTTCTTTCTTTCTTTCTTTCTTTCTTTCTTTCTTTCTTTCTTTTTTTAAGATTTTATTTATTTGACAGAGAGCAACACAGCGAGAGAGGGAACACAAGCAGGGGGAGTGAGAGAGGGAGAAGCAGGCCTCCCGCCGAGCAGGCAGCCCTATGCGGGGCTCGATCCCGGGTCTCCAGAATCATGACCTGAGCTGAAGGCAGTTGCTTAACCAACTGAGCTACCCAGGTGCCCCAGTGTTTCTTTTTCTTAATCTTTTTCTGGAATAAAGTATCTTCAAGTAAGCAGAAAAAATATATATGATTTTCATCTATCACTTTTAAGTATCTGAGTAATTGCAGGATATTGCACTTATACTTAAGTCATACTTGAGATTTTCACACACACAAAAATAAAGCCGTATACATTATCATTACTAATAAATCATAAATTAAAATAAAATCTGATCTGGTGAAGAGTAATCCTATGTGTTAAATACGATACTTAAAAGCTAAATAGACTAATGAAAGAGTTGACCACCATATGCTTGCTAATTTGTTTTCTCTTGTATTACAGAACACCAAAGCAACTTTTAAAACTTATCTTGTCTAATACTCATGTTCTATATTGTGATTAGCTAGTCAAATTACCTGTGCTTTAGTAAGCATGAACATCCAGTTAGCATTGAAAGAAATCCTGGTGTAAACTCTAAAATCTTGGGAAAACTATGTCCAAAAAAATTTAGATGTTTTTAATATGTGCTTCCTAGTGCAATGAACATTACATGATTAAAAATAAAAAAACTTCTATGGATAATTTTCAAAGTTTACCAAATTTAAAAAGTGGCGGTAGGCTGATAAGAAAAATCTGTGTTCTAAGGTGGCTGACCAACCTAGCAAGGGAATCCCAGTCCCAGCCCAGGGCCATTCCCGGTTTCCCACCACCCCCCCCGAGCCCCACCCACTGAGGGTGCAAAAATAGCACAAATATAGAAATAAAAATGTATAAACTACCCCTTTGTGCTCAGGGCTAAGGCCTTGAGAGATTATTCTCCTCTGAGCCCACCTGCATAAAATAAACCTCCAACCATCCAAGGTCTCCTAGTGCTGCTTGGTTTTTTGGCCAGGATCCAGTGTAGGTTCCATAATATTTGGTTCCCTAACTGGGAAACCCAATATGCTGGCCCACTGTTGCCACCAGTTTGGAGGCAAGGGTAGGGTGGTGACAAAACGAGGGGTCATAATGGAGAAGGCACACCCTGCCTCATCTTTGGCAGTCTCTCACATGGTTGTCTCGGACCAGCCCCACACCACTGTTCCTGCTGGACTGGAAAGAGACTTGGCAGATAAGGACCTGGTCCCAGTGTCAGATTCTGGTAAGGCCTGGGGCTCCAGGATCCACTCAGGCCCACCTATCAGGGTGGAAGGGGAGACCAATCACCTCCCAGAGACCTCTTAGAGGTTTCACAGGTAGGACTTCCCAGGGAGGGAGGTCCCTCAGGTCAAGAACCCCCAAAAGTGGGGACAGAAAGGAATTTCCAAAAGGAATTCCACAGATCAGGGCCTGCTGGCAGTGGGGAAAACTGTAACTTTTTACACTGAAAACTTCAGTGAATGCATGAGTGAATGTGCAGCTTGACCTGGCTTGTCAGGCAGATTGATTCTGTGGCTCCACGGTCTTGAGACTATGGAGTCTCAGTGGGTCCCAACGTGTTGCTGTGGTGACCTCATAGGGTCTATGGCAAGCCCTTTGGGGGCTCGAGTTCAGGGTTTATATGGACTGGATACAGCTAAGAGGCACCCAAGTCTCCTCCTGGAGGGCAGACAAGGGGGCATGTGATTGGTCTTTCCTCTGAGGGGCACCCACCCTTTGTTTGTCTCTGTGCTACCACACATAGGAATATCACTATGGGATTAAAGCAGCGTAAACCTAAAGTCCTAGACTAAATGATCAACATTTCAGTACAGGGTTTTCAAAAGACTATGGAGTTAAAATGCATCCTGGCAAATTGAGAATCCTATGTGAGCTGGAATGGCCCACCTCTAATGTTGGATGGCCTTCAAAAAGGACATTAGATGTCACAACAGTTTATCAGATGTGGTTAGTTCTAAAGGGAAAGCCAAAACACCCTGACCAATTTCTCTACATTGACTCCTAGCTAGGAATTGCCCAGACCCTCCCTCTGGGGTGTGATTTGCTTACGATAGGCAGGGACAGGCCAGGGTCTTAATCGCCTCATCCAAGGGGCCCAACAGACCAACAGAAGCCCCAGCCTCCACAGATTCTAGCCAGAGAACCTAAGGATAAACGGCTCCTGTCCTCTCTGTACACACTCCCAAGGCCATCTACACCTGCCCCTTTCCAATTCTAGACATTCCACTACCATCAGTCTCCCCAGTGCCCCAGGCCCAGAGGATCCACTTTCTCCAGGACCAGAAGCCAGGCTGTGACCCAGGCCGGACCCAGTGCCCTACAAATGCTGAACCCAAGAGACATTATAAAAACAGGACAGTCCAACCCGGTCATTTCATGATATATTAGCAACTTTTCTCTACCACCAACCCTCTCAACTGGACACATAAGCCCACCTGTTCTTTCTGGGAAAAGGTTTTCAGAGTGGCCCTGTTGGCAAGTCTATAAAGCAGAGAGGCCCCACCCACCAAAAGGGGGGAAATCCAGAACTCCTTTGGACAGGGATCAATGTGTCTACTCTAAAGAAAAGGGGCATTAAAAAACAAATGTATGTCCAGACTGGAGCAAGTCTCAGAAGTCCAGCCATTACAAGAAAGAACCCTGAGAAGGGGGACCTCATAGGCCTTGCAGAAATAGACGTAGACTGAGGGGGACTGGGCTCTCTTCTCCTTGGCTCCCATGAGCCTATAGTCAGAATAAAAATAGGGGGCCAACCAGTAACTTTTATGGTTGATACTGGGGCTAAGCACTTTGCTGTCACTTCCCCAATGGCACCTTTGAGCAAGGGGACTATGACTATCCTTAGGGCTACCAGAACATGGGAAATACAACAGCCCTTTTGCCAGGCTCATCACTGTAAACTCAGGGGCCACATGGTCCAACATAAATTCCTTTATCTATCTGACTGTTCCATCACCTTCCTGGGCCAAGACATACTCTCCAATCTTGGAGCTCAAATGATCTTTGAGCCCACCATGCACACCAGCCTTCAACTGAACTCAGGGCAGGAGGAGACGGGGTCTCTGGTACTAGCAATTACCACACCAAGGGAAAAAGAATAGAGGTGAATTTGTGCCCAGGCCCAGCTGAAAGACCCAGGAGAGTTCAGGCTCATCTTCTCTTCAGTATGGGCTGAAGACAACCCACCTGGACTAGCCCAGAATTGGGCCCCTATCATTGTCAAACTCATCCTGGGAGCCCAACCCCAGAAGCGAAGGAAATACCTCTTCTCACAAGCTAAGACTGGCATCCAAGAACATCTGGCCAGACTTAAAGAAGCTGTATCCTAATCGAGTGCCACTAGGCCTGGAATACCCCACTCCTGCCAGTTAAGAAGCCAGGAGGGGAATATTGACCACTCCAAGATCTGCTGGCCATCAACAAGGTAGCAATCTCCCTACACTTAGTGGTACCAAATCCATGCACCCTCCTCCAGTATGTGGATGACTTCTTCCTTGCCAGTGACACACAAGATGATTGCACAAAAGGCACAAATGTCCTCCTACAGCTCCTGACAAACTCGGGATACTGAATCTCAGGAAAGAAAGCACAAATCTGGGGCGCCTTGGTGGCTCAGTTGGTTAAGCGACTGCCTTCGGCTCAGGTGTCATGATCCCGGAGACCCAGGATCAAGTCCCACATTGGGCTTCCTGCTCAGCGGGAAGCCTGCTTCTCCCTCTCTCACTCCCCCTGCTTATGTTCCCTCTCTGGCTGTGTTTCTCTCTGTCAAATAAATAAAATATTTTTTAAAAAAGGCACAAATCTGTCAACAACAGGTCCGATACCTTGGTTTCTTCATCACCCTAGAGAAAAGAAAACTAGGGCCAGAGAGAAACAAAGTCAACATCTCCTTGCCATAGCCCCATGCAAAAAGGGGCCTACAAGAATTCCTGGGGCTGAAGGATTCTGCCGCATCTGGATTCTTGGGTTCTTGGCAATAACAAGACCCCTCTATAATCTCTTAGGGGGACTGAATCAAGAATCCCCTGCCTGGACTGAGGAAGCCAAAGCTGCCTTCATAGAGATAAAGGCTGCCTTGGGACAGGCTCCAGCCCTGGGCCTACCAAATATAGAAAAACCCTTCAATCTCTTTGTACATGAAAAAAAAAAAAAGATATCTCTTGGGGTACTCACCCAGATTATTGGGCCCTGGCAATGGTCAGTCACATATCTGTCAAAGAAACTGGACTCTGTGGCAGCAGGATGGCCACCGTGCCTCAGGGCGCTAGCAGCCACAGTCCTACTCATTAAGGAGGCAGACAAGCTCACTCTGGGACAAGAACTTAATGTCAAGGTCCCTCAAGCAGTTGTGAGCCTCATGAACACACAGGGACACTGTTTCCTTTCCAACTCTCAGCTAGCACAATACCAAGGGCCCCTCTGCAAGAATCCATATGTCACCCTTGAAAGAGTAAGGGAATTAAACCCATCAACCTTTCTCCCCACAGAAGAAGGGGAACCAGACCATGACTGCTCCAAAGTAACTGATGAAGTCTATGCAAACCATCCAGATCAGGGATCAAGCCATGAAGACCCCAGAGATCATCCTATTGAGTGATGGCAGCAGTTACCCACAAGAGAATGCACAAAAAGTGGATTATACAGTGACCACAACCACTCAAGTCCTAGAGGCTGTGTTACCAACTGGACAGTTGGCACAACAGGGTGAATTATATGCCTTAGCCCGAGCCCAAGCCCTCAGTGAAGGGAAGCAGGTAAATATCTACACTGACTCTTGGTGTGCCTTTGCTACTGTGCATACACAGGGGGCCATCTATAAGGAGAGGGGCCTCATAACTGCCACAGAGAAATCTATCAAAAACAAAGAAGAGATACTAAAACTCCCTGAAGCCATCTGGCTTCCAAGAAAAGTAGCAATCCTGCACTGAAAGGAACACCAGAAAGGAAACAATCCCAGAGCGCAGAGAAATTGACTGGCAGATTAGGCAGATAAAACTGCAGCCAGTAAGGACAGAGACCAAGCCACTTCCTTTACCATGGCCTTGATACACCCGAAGAAATCCTCCTCCCAGTTATACTAAGAAAAAAAGAAATGGGCCATGGCTGAGGGGGCCACCCTAACTAAAAAGGAATGGTGGGTGATGCCAGAGGGGTGCGTTTTTGTTCCAACAGCAACAGGAGGGCGTCTAGTCAAGGAATACCACCAACTCACCCACCTGGGAAAAACTGCATTAGAGGCCCTCCTCCAGAAGCACTACTACATCAGCCAGCTGCCAGCACTGTGCCCAGCAACAAGTGAGCAATACACTACATGTGCTAAAAAATAATGCTTGGGGGGCGCCTGGGTGGCTCAGTTGGTTGGGTGACTGCCTTCCACTCAGGTCATGATCCTGGAGACCTCAGATTGAGCCCCACATTGGGCTCCCTGCTCAGTGGGAAGCCTGCTTCTCCCTCTCACTCCCCCTGCTTGTGTTCCCTCTCTGGCTGTGTTTCTCTCTGTCAAATAAATAAATAAAATATTTAATAATAATAATAATAATACTTGACCTGCACCACAGGCCCCTGCCAGGTGTCCAAAGAATGGGAGCAACCTCTTTCAAAGAGCTAAAAATAGACTCACAGATGTGCAGCTGAGCAGAGGGTTCAAATATCTCCTAGTAATAGTATACATATTCTCTGGTATAGGGGACACCCCCTATAGTGACAAAACCTTCCTCATGGCAATCACTTCCCTATCCGCGGTACCGCCGAAGTGGCAGCCCAGGATTGGTCTATCTGACTTCCACAGACGTGATCCGCTCGTGGCCGCTGTATATTTCTATGAGACTTCCGTCCTCATGTGCACTGCATGGACTGGTGACCTTTACAGTGATTGGGCCTTATCCTCTCCCCCTCCCTTTTCCCGCCTCCCCGCTCGCCCAATATATTCTGTGGCACCGCCTTAATAAACGAGATCCTGCTTCGACAGACCTCCCGGCTCGGGTGTGTTTTTGGCCACCGACACTCATCATCCTGCTCGACCCCACCTTTTTCCCCTGGCTGGACCAGGGGAGAAACCCCAAACCTCGTAGCCCAGGAAGGAGCTACACTCTGGATGAGTCAAAACCTTCCCGACCAGAACAGAGTGAAGCCGGGAAGTAGCCAAAGTCTTCTTGTGGGAGATCATGCCCCAGTTCAGCCTGCCATTAACAATCCACAGTGACAGTGGGCCCACATTTGTAGCAGACATTATACAGTTTTTGTTTTTTTTTTTGTAAGATTTTATTTATTTGAGAGAAAGAAACACAGATACAGAGGTAACACAAGCAGGGGGAGTGAGAGAGGGAGAAGCAGGCTTCCCGCTGAGCAGGGAGCCCAATGCGGGACTCAATCCCCGGATTTGGGAATCATGACCTAAGCTGAAAACAGATGCTTAATAATTGAGCCACCCAGGTGCCCCGACATTGTACAGGTCTTAACCAAGGCTCTCAACATCACCTGGAGACTCCACACCGCCTACCAGCCCCACAGGCTTGGGGAAAACAGAGCAAATGAATTGTACCCTCAAGGGAACCTTAGCAACGTTCTGTCAGGGAACTAATCTCCCATGGCCAAATGTGCTACTCCTGGCCCTCTTGGATGCCCTCTGCACACCCAGACTCTAGGCTACTCTCCTTATGTATTCGTGTATGGATGGCCTCCTCCATGCCTGTGAAGCCTTCCAGGAAACTTCTATCAGATTAGGGATAAAGAAATAAATAAACAACTTCAGGCTCAGGGCCACACTAAATAAATTACAAAGGTACACCACCAAGAGGGCCCCAGTCTCCTTAGGGTCCCAGGTACACTCCTTCCAGGAGGAGACTCAGTCTGGGTCAAAAATTGAAAAAGGAACCCGCTCAAACCACAATGGATAGCGCCTCACACTGTTGTTTTAACCACCCCTACTGCCCTTAAGGTCTCACGTGTCACCCCATGGGTCCATCACTCCACAGTGAAAAAGCCCATCACCTGGAGCTGCACAAAAGGAAAGTCCAGGCAGATCTTACAGACCCACTCCAGCTTCACCTCCAGTGAGACCCCCACCAACTGATGGATACCTGCTTGCTGTGGTCCCAAGTTCTCACTGCTATGATATCCCTCATCCTAGGGGTCGGACTCTACACTGTTGCCCCTTCTGACTGGACTTTCCCCACAGAGACTTGCCATTATAGCTGTTCATTGGGTGACCAGAGGGTGTTTCACTGCCTTTACTTGTCTACAGGTTTTATCTGCTGTCAGGCTAGTCATGATGGCTTCCTCTAACTAAGGTTGTGGACCCCAGTTTTATTGGCCCTATGTTGTCTATTCTCAAGTGCATTTCACTATGGTTTTCCTGACCCCAGGCAATCCTGATGTTCTGCTACCTGTGGGTGTTCCTCCTCACTGCCTTAGCTTGCCCAACTCAGCAGTGGGGAGCAAATGCCCCACATAATCAATCATGCACACTTGTCAGTCTCTTACTCAATCTTTTAGTCCTCCCTGGGAGCAACACTCCACTTATATGGAGAAATGTTGTTTCTATGCTAATAAACTGGGGGTGATCCAAGAAACTCTAATCCAATGATAGAAACAAATGAATAAATTGGCAGTGGGAGGCACTCCGGCAGGTGACTTTATGGGACTCCCTCTCACAATGGTTCCCTTGATTCGTCCCCCTCATTGGCCCCCTCTTTATGCTCCTCCTCAGAGTAGCATTTGGTCCTTATATTTTTAGTGTCCTTATCAGGTTTATCACTGCTCATATGCCAAGACCAGACTTCAGTTGCTCCTTACTCACTACTGTCCCTTAAAAAATAAAAAGAATGCCCTCTAAACTAGATGTTTAAAGGGACATAGAAGGGGAGAATGATAAGGAAAATCTGTTTTCTAAGGTGGCCAACCAATCCAGCAGGGGAATCCCAGTCCTGGCTCCAGAGCCATTCCCGGTTTTCTCCCCTAGCCCCACTGGCCATTGGCCCTAGAGTGGCAGAGATATCAAAGTAAAAGTGTATAAACGACTCCCTTGGTTTGTGCTCGGGGCTCAGACCTTGAGAGATTATTCTCCTCTGAGCCCGTTAGTGTAAAATAAACCCCCAATCCTCCAAAGTCTCTAAGCACCACTTGATATTTTTGACCAGGATCAACTCCAGGTTCTGTAAGAAGCTAATATAATCATATATAATATTAATATAATATATATAACATATAATATAATATATAATAATATAATCATTATAATAATATAATAATCATTGTCCAAATTCTAGCTTAGGATGGGTTACAAAGTTTCATTTATTTGCTAGGAAGCAGAATTCTAACAGA
The DNA here is from genome assembly GCA_004023965.1 of Spilogale gracilis. Classification (NCBI taxonomy): domain Eukaryota; kingdom Metazoa; phylum Chordata; class Mammalia; order Carnivora; family Mephitidae; genus Spilogale; species Spilogale gracilis. The sequence goes on from PITA01009383.1 coordinate 25,542, forward strand.
AGAAAGTGATGATTATTTTATATCAAATTGATCAATCTGGCTTCTGTGCCATAGGTTGTATTTTGGATGTTCTATATTCTAGGTCTCTGCTGATTGTACAATTTGTAAGAAATCCCATTACTGATGTGTTCAACCAAGAATTCCAGTTTGGATGGGCCTATATCAACTAAACCATAACTTTGCAATATCCAACTAACCTTAAAACTTGTAAGGACTCTTGGGTATTAGTACAATGCCTCTGGATACTCGATTCCCAACTTTTGATTAATGATTGTGTTGGAGAAGAGGGTAATTCTTTTGTTCTGACATGGCAACCAATTCTCCCAACCTCGGTAGAAAACCAGTTATATGGTCGAGTCTTCCTTTACTAGCAATGACAATATGGTAAATATCAGCTAAGTTCCCTCTTCATCGTAGCAGCCTCCCTGTGGCTACCCTCTTAGATTATAGTCTTGCCTATGAGGGAAGAAGAGACTGCAGGTATGAAGTGTACTTTGAATAATATCCAGACTCTTTGTAAGACTACATGGCCTAACCCTTAGCACTCTCCTCAGCATTATTATTTTACCACTGATCCTCCTATTCAAATTCTCTCTGTCAATGTTCTTGCCTTAGGACTTTGCACATGATGATAAGAGAGAAGAAACCAGCAAGCGTGCCATTTCAGATCAAGGCCTACTGAACATAGCTTCATCCTGCTCTCACGGGATGCAAGGATTTCATATTCCCACTACTATCAACCACTGGTTAAGGACCTTCAGTGACAGGGGACGTCAACTCTCAAGCACCCTGGCTCTCCATGTCTACAGGAGAAGTATCTGCAACAGCCCTAGGAGAGTCTGCCAAATAAGACTTGCAGGTGCAGGAGACTGAAATCAAAGGCACAGTGAAGCTGGAGGAGGGCCACTCAGAAATGAGAAATGAGAAAAAGAAGTCTGGGCAGTGTACCAAAAGGTCTTATGGCGTTCATCACATAAATACTGTTTTATATCTAATAAGGATCTATTCCTCCTTTGTGTTTTAATTCTTCTAATCTATACTTCTAATTCTGGGGCTAATTGCTAAAAGGAAAACTATTACATAACAATGAGTTGTCCAAGTGGTATTGGCAATCAGCCAGAGTTTTACATATGGAGTAGAAGATAAAGGATTAAAGTACAAAGGAGGAATCAAAACATTACCAATTTCAACAGCAACAGCAAAAGATGATATAAATAACAGTGGAAGTAAAGTTCCTTTAAAGCTGGACGATGGAGACTGAGGAGGGTGTGTGCTATGGTGAGTGCTGTGAATTGTGTAAGACTATTGAATCACAGACCTGCACCCCCGAAACAAATAATACATTACATGTTAATTAAAAAAAAAAAAGTCAAGGGTATAAGAAAACAGAACTGAAGGCAGTCAATGGAAGACTGGCACATCAAACAGGTTCCCAGCTTAGCAGACCATTTCTGCTGCTAGAGGGAAAACTCCTTAACCATCTTCATAGTCTTGCTAGCAAGAGAGATAGGCTAATTGGATGCCTGGCCCAGTTGTTTAAGAATGAGAAACCGCTTCGTTTCATACACTCTCAAAAAAGAAATCTCTATAAGCAAGAAAAGAAACAACACTCTATTATATATTCCAAGTAAAAACTTCTTAGAATGTAAAAGAGAACTGGTAAATTATACTGATAAAAGGTAGAGTCCCGGCTTAAGTAAATGGATGGTTATTCGTTTTACCATTCCACATTCATTCTGCCTTCTTTTGGTGACAGCACAGTAATTTCTTGTTAACGAATTACTACTCTTCCATTGAAAGCAATATGGTGGTAATGTCAGGCAAAGTGATGCACTTTTCTTAGCCAAGGAGGGAATATGTGATGCATAGTAAGTCAGTCTAAAATTCTCTCCATCTCCTGCTGGTCTGTGAGTCAAGTAGAGGAACACAAAGATGAAAAACAACTGAACTTGATACATTCTAATGTAAATATTCAAGTAAGATGGAGTGCTGGTAGCAGGGTGATTGGAATAGCCATTGTTTCTATCTCAAGTATGGTACCCCAGTCATTTATTTGATTCTATGATAAATGCAGATTTACAATAAACTTAATTGACATGAATAACAGGGAGAATTGGTGGTTAATGAGCTCACCTCCTCTCTGCTAAGGTATAAACTTCAATTTCAAAGCTCTTTATTATTTGATGCAGTTTAATTCTAAATGGCTGGGATTCTAGTTTTACTCCCAGAATAAGTGTCACGGGAAGTATGCTTTATGAGGGCATTACTCTGTATCCAGAGCCTTCCAGAAACATGTTACTTAGCAAGTGCTTAATAAGCATCACATTTTACTATAGCAAATTGTGAAGAGAAATAAAAAATTATATGAGTTATACTTAATAAGTCATTTAATGCTCTGAATCTTTTTCTTCTCTCGGCAATGAGATAAAGAGACTAGATTTCAAGCTGTAGAATCCTATGTTACTTTAAAATTTTCTCCTCTCCCCCCGATGTAACCAATAATTATTGCTTACTATATACTGGTTTCTAATCTTAATTCTTTTTTTTTTAAGACTTTATTCATTTACGTGACAGAGAGATCACAAGTAGGCAGAGAGGCAGGCAGAGAGAGAGGAGGAAGCAGGTTCCCTGCAGAGCAGAGAGCCTGATGCCGGCCTTGATCCCAGGACCCTGAGATCATGACCTGACCCGAAGGCAGAGGCTTTAACCCACTGAGCCACCCAGGTGCCCTAAACTTAATTCTTTATACACATTATTTCATCTAGCCTTTAGAACCCTATGAGAAAGACATTAGTTATCAGTTGAGAATTCATGTGGCCACAAGTGGCAGAAGACCACTAACACTGACTTAGAACCATTAATTTATTCACTTCACACACACACAAAATCTAAGTTTAGGCAGTTGACATCTTGTTGCTGTCAACATTAGAACTTCTGAAAGAAATTCTCTTGGCTTTTTCTCACATGTTACAAGATTACATATGCAGCTCCCTGCACTAAGTCCCTGCTGGAGGCAAGTAAAACAGAGAAAGGTGGGAATGTCCAGAACACAGATCTCTTTTCTTTCCCCATCAAGAAAGGACATGATGTCTTCACAATCCATGGTCAACTTCTACTTACATCATCTTAGCTAGAACTGTTATGTGACAACCCTTAACTCTAAGGGAACTAGATAAAATTTTTACCTGGAAATATTTCCAGACCTCAAAATGGGGTTCTATTGTCAATGAAAAAGGAAAGAATACATGTTTGGAAGATGAATGATACTGTCAGCTGCAATACTTTACCCCCTTTTTATTTATTTTATTTATTTTGTTGTTGTTGAGGTATAACTGACATACAATACTCTCTTAGTTTCAGGTGTATTATATCATGACTCAATATTTATATATATTGCAAGATGATTGCCACAGTAAGTTTAGTTCACATCTGTCACAACACTTAAACATTTTTTTTTTCTGATGAGAATGTTCAGGATCTACTCATTTATCAACTCTCAAAGATGCAATACTGTGGTATAAACTATAGTCACCATGTTGTACATTAGTTATTTTATAACTGGATGTTTATACCTTTCAATCTTCTTCATCCACACTTTTGCTTTACCTTTTTAATTTCTCTTTTATGCTTGAGGAATGAGGGCATCAAAAGGAGAATAACAATCTCTCACAGATGGTAGATGGGGAAAAGAGGAATTGGAAGCTAAGCAGTCTGATAGAAAATCCAAACTTTAAACAATGGTAGGATCAGTGCAATACAGAACCACAAAGAGGCAGCCCAAATCTGTAGAATGTCCACCTATAATAATTAAATATTCAGAAACCAGCTGGATCAATGAGGCCAGACTTTTAAAAGATGACTTGTATATCTGGTATTAATTTATTGCAAAAACCGGTGTTTTTTCTTTTTGTTTTGTTTTCTTTTGTTTTGGTCATCTCATTGGGTATACTAGGTCTAAAATTTCCATTTAGGAATCTGAATTAAATGTTTCAGGTTCCTGTATTTCAAGATCATATGTCACGTTCTTTTATATAAATATATAATAAGCTTTTGAAGAGAATGTGGGGTGACAGAAATAGGTTCATCTCGGGGCACCTGGGTGGCTCAGCTGGTTAAGCGACTGTCTTTGGCTTAGGTCATGATCCCGGAAACCCGGGATCGAGTCCCACATCGGGCTCCCTGCTCGGCGGGAAGCCTGCTTCTCCCTCTCCCACTCCCCCTGCTTGTGTTCCCTCTCTGGCTGTGTTTCTCTCTGTCAAATAAATAAAATCTTAAAAAAAAAAAAAAAGAAAAAGAAATAGGTTCATCTGGGGAAGCCAAAATCTAGACTTACAACATCATCCAACATTATGTAAACTTTTGTTAGTTAATTAATTACAATTAGACTCAGTTTATTTATATATAAAAACAAATGAGAGTAGATAAACCATTTTTCAGAAGAGATTAAATGCACATAAAATTTTTAGCGGAGTACATGGGCGCACTGTAGACACTCAATGAATAGCAAATTATTTTAATTATTTATGAGTACTTCTGAGATTTTCTCATTGCCAAAAATACATATACATTATACTAAATGTTTTAAAAATAAAAAGTAAAATCAAGAAAATAAAATAAAGACCAATGTGATTCTTAAATATTCTATCACATTTTCCCTATTTGAATAGTTCCTGGAATAATCCCCCATAACTAATCAAATTGTACAGAAAAACCCAGTATAAAAATGCCACAATCGGGCACCTGGGTGGCTCAGTGGGTTAAGCCTCTGCCTTTGGCTCAGGTCATGATCTCAGGGTCCTGGGATCCAGGGCCACATTGGGCTCTCTGCTCAGCAGGGAGCCTGCTTCCTCCTCTCTCTCTGCCTGTCTCTCTGCCTACTTGTGATCGCTCTCTCTGTCAAATAAATAAATAAACTCTTTTAAAAAAAAAAAAGCCACAATCTATAGTCCCACTCCTCTTCAAACCTAGTTCCACTTTTTAAGAAAAACTCCCAGCCTTTAGGTAATATAAATCTGCAATTATCTCTTGACCTATCAACTACAGAAAACATCTACTGATTCCCTAATGTGAATAATAAAGATTGAACTAAAACTACTTATAGTATACTCTTTATTTTCTCCTTCAATACAGCACAATAATTCTTCTATTGATTATATTTTCAACCTTAAACAATATGCTTAAACCTCAATTTCTTGTTCCATTAACATTCATCAGTATTTTCTGTCATTTTAAGACCAGAATTTTAGTTCCCTTACTCTCTCTTCCACTTCTCTCTTTTCTCTCTCTTTTCCAGGTTAATGGATTCCTTCTGTAAGTTATGTTTTAATTTTAACATTGTTGACATTTTTAATACTAATATTTTATATTGCACCTTCAACCAAGTTTATCACACATTGTCTTTAGGTTGATGTTAAAAAGTAGTTTCACATTGTATGATTATATAAATACGTTTTGGTTATCCAAAATACCATGGAAAGACTGTTTCAAATCTTTAATTATAAGTTGGGTTATTTTAAGTTCTCTCTGTTCTCTGAGTCACTTATATTGCTCTTAGAATAGATTTTATATCTGATTTTCTTTATTTTTCTTTTTGATTCTGCTAGCTCTCCTCAGAAGCATGGTTTAAATTTAAGAAATAGTGATGTAGTAATGGGTTCTTCCTTTGTGACTCATCATCAGCACAGTTTCCTTTTGATTTTGCCTTCGATTTAGAACTTTGACCAGAATGTCTACATGGGGTAGAATAAGGCCCAACCTGTTAGCTGGCTGGCCATTGAGCTTCCTTCACCAAATGCCATAATGACCATGATCTTGTAACTATACTAACAGCCATATTTGGAGCCTAAACATTCCTCAAACTGTTGCTTGGCAGATAAACCCCACTTGGGGTCTCAGGTAACTATCAGATGCCTATAATCTGAGACTAAGCATAGGCATGCTACTTGGTTTAGCTCTGCACCACAACCATTCGAGTTCCCAATTGCTCTTTGCCCTTGGCTGTGGTAACTGCCTCTGACTCCACAGCCTCTAGGGGACCCATAGAACAGGGGGGCTCCACAATCCTCAGCATTCCAGGTTTTGGGATGTAACTTTCTTCATACTCATCCATAACCCACTCTCATGGGACTTTTGGCTCTTATTCAGTTATTAATCACCTCCACTTATCCTTGTTAGTATATAATCATTTTATATGAATTTGAAACATAGGAAATAGCCAGTGTTGAACCATTTTTGACTAAAAAAACAGCAGTTAAAAAAAAACAACACAGTTTTTAAATGGTTCAATCAATGTACTACATTCTGTAAGCTCTGCTTTTTGCTATTTTTATTTTGGTCAGTTCTCAAAGAGGACAAGAGGTAAACTTATACTAAAGCTATCCATCTTGAATTGGAGGCTTATAGGGATATATTAACAGGGAATATTAACAGGGGTGTAAAATTGAGCCCTGTTAGATTATAGACCAGACACAGCCATTTTTCTCTAGCCTAGGAAGGCTGAATGGCTTAAAATAAGGAAGATAACTTTTTCCTTTTTTACTCAATATTTTTCCACCTAAGACCCTGAACTTTTTGCAGATCTCACTTAAAATGATAATGGGCAATTCTGGCCTAGTAATCCTTCCTCATTGAAAAGGAAACAAAAAAGCCCTTAAAACACAACAAACAAAACCTTTGTGTGCCTCAAATACATGCTTTTTCCACAAAAACTTTAGATTAGATAAAGTCCAGGGGTACAAAATATAGACTCTCTTCCTTGACAGAGAAGTATAAACTTAGCTGATGGCTCTCTTGAAAAGACACAAATAGGAAAACACAGGGGGATGTAACCACGTGGTTAGAGGCCAGGAAGGCAACACAGCCAGTCCCTGTTTTACTTCCATTTCCCACACGCTGGACAAGCTGCAAATGCAGTGAGGCCAGCAGTGACAGGCCAGAGTGTCAGATTTAGGACTCCCACACGAGGCTGCCCTCCCATCATCTCCAGATTGCTGTACAAGATTTGCAGCTCTGCTCTGCTTTCTGCTGCCAATAAGAGAGACATCAGGGAAGCAACTCTGAAGAAGACAGGATGTGTTTGCATGTTTACAACTTTAGATACTGCACTATCCTCTTGGGGGGGGGGGGGCATAGCAACAAGGCCCTCATATGCTTTAGTAGTTTCAGTACTTGTGCCCTGGGAGTCTAAGGAGGAATCTGAAGGAATGTGACCCGGGCCACATGCCAGGAGAAGGTTGAGATATGTGAACACATTAACGCTTCAGTCATGGACCAATTTATGATTTTGTACAGTGCTGATGTTTTCACTTACCTTTCAAATACATTCTGCAAAGATCAACTAAACTTCTCTGTTCTACTTGAAACTGCTTAAAATCTCAGGTTAACATTTATTCTGTCACAATAAAGGCACTGTCTTGAGCTGATTAACTTCCTAAAGTAGGAACAGATATCATATTCTGATTTTTAAAAAAGGCTGGGGGGGGCCTGGAAATATTGATCTAATAACTTAGACTGTAACTGTATTGTAGACTGAATAGCCTTTGTAGTAAACTACTTCTTAAATTGTTAACCTTTATAATAGAAAGGTGTTGCGGGTGCCTGGGTGGCTAAGTTGGTTAAGTGATTGCCTTAGGCTTAGGTCATGATCCTGGCATCCCAGGACAGAATCCTGCATCGACCTCCCGGCTTAGCAGGGAGTCTACTTCTCCCTCTGACCTTCCCGTTCTCATGCTCTCTCTCTCTCTCTCTCTCTCTCTCTCTCTCTCAAATAAATAAATAAATAAATAAAATCTTGAAAGAAAGAAAGAGGAAAAAAAGAAAGGTGTTGCTTTTGCCAATCTACATCAATTTTCCTGTATTCTGGTAACAACTCTCAATTTTACATTGATGGGCTGGTTATTTAGTACAATTGTCCATCATGGTATCTTGCAAGGATAGGCACATAATTCACATTTGTCCTGTGCCACTCTCTAGAGAATCTCACCATGAGCATTGTGATCAAAAGCTAAAGATAGTTTTAGCCGATTCATAGCAGGAGTAAGTAACACTCTGAAAAACTTCATCAAAATTTTCTGCACTCCAGACCCCTGGACTTATCTCTGTTTTGTCCATTGCCAGCCTTATTCTCCAAATATTTCTTCAATTTTCTGAGCTATCCTTTTTATGTCAATAAACTTTTTTTTTGGCTTTTTTTTTTTTAATTTATTTGACAGAGAGAAACACAGCCAGAGAGGGAACACAAGCAGGGGGAGTGGGAAAGGGAGAAGCAGGCCTCCTGCCAAGAAGGAAGCCCGATGCAGGCTTCGATTCCAGGACCCTAGGATCATGAACTGAGTTGAAAGCAAATGCTTAATGACTAAGCCACTCTGGTGCCCTATATCAATAAACTTATTTATTTTTTCTGCTTAGAAACTGTGAGAAAACCTATAATGATCTATTAAATTGAGAATATGCAAAAATATCCAGATTTGGTATACAAGCCTTATAATTAATGGAAGCCTTTCTTGGCCAATTTTGACACTGTATAAATGGACCATGTGAACCATGTGGTTCAACATTGCTAATTCTGCCCTGAGAAAACAGCCATTCTTACTGAATTGTGGCTCATCTAACTGAAATGCAACAGATTCAAATAAACCTATGACATGATTTTCATGTCATATATGAGGTTAGGTCGATACAAGGTCAAGAGAAAAAGTCAGTACAAGAAAAAACAAGACTCCAGAATAATGTCACGCAATTTTTTCTTCCCTAATTCCCTGCATAAAAAACATTATGGTGATAATGACAGTAAAAAATGGCATCATTATGCAGAAGCTGCAGCTAAGGAAGCAACAATAATTTTAAAGAAGGGCAGAGATGAAGTACATATGTGTTAAAGAAATGGGGAAGGAAAAGACCACGTGCTTCTCCCAGGACTGAGAGTGCATCTGATTTAAAACAGATTTTTTAAAAGAAAGCAAGTCCTGTCCATCAGCTTTGGTTTCAACAGAGGGATCCTCTATGGAGAATATTTTCTTTAGTAGAAGAATGGTTAGGATGCCAGGTACTAACAGACAAAGGAAATAGTGTACAGATTCATCACTTACATGAGGTAAGAAACTAAGATGGGTTAAATACCATGAAACCTATAACGGAATTATGAAAACCACCTGAGGATCTGACATTAATGAAGTAGGGAAAAAGCTGTATTTAGTAAATTTTTAAAAATTAAAATCTAGTAATATAATTTCACTGAACTACCTAAATCATTTTCTTCAATGACATACATAATTAATATATACATGAATATTATATATATAATACATGCACATTAATATAATGTACACCATGTATCTTAATGCACATAAAATGTATACTGCTTACAATTGTGCGACCTTGGCTGAATATTGTAACTGTTCTGATTCTTTGCCTGCAAAATAAATGTAAGTATGATGCTACTACATCTGCTTATCCTGAGGATTAACTAGGGTGACATATGGAAAGTACATAGAAAAATATACATGTTATTATATGACTGATAAATCTCATTTTACTTTGATAGAAAACATCTCTGATCCCCTTATTATCCCTGCAGTACTGTGTCATTAATTAGTGACAGGAAAATAGTTATTATGTCACTGAAATTTTTCTGGGTTTAAAACTCGAAACTCTGTATTACACACCTTTTGATATACTAATAGGCTGGTCTGATATATGCCCATCAGTCATTCAAATAAATAATTTTAGGTAAATATTTTGTGGCCGATTCTGTGTTCTGTAAAACAGATGCAAAGATGAAAATAAGTGCTTCTGCTATAGATTCTTATGTTTCTGTCCCAGTAGTTGAGAAGAAAGCTCAAATAATAGAACTGAGATGAAAACCCTCTTATATGCTGTGTGTGACTTGGTTTGTATGACATGTTGACAATGAACAAATCAAGCTATCTACCCAGGAAAAAGCTTTGGTTCAATAGGATATACTTATTGCCTCTTTCTTTGTGCCACTGTTAAGTTTTTTATGTTAAGCATTGGCATTAAAGATAAAGCTTGAGGGGTGCCTGGGTGGTGTTTAAGCATCTGCGTTCAGCTCAGGTCATGATCCCAGGTCCTGGGATTGAGCCCTCAGCAGGAGCCTGCTTCTCCATCTCCTCCCCTGGTGGGGCTCTCTCTCACTATCTCTGTCACTGCCTCTCTCTCAAATAAATAAAATGATTTTTAAAAAAGTACTGTTTTAAAAAATATATAAAGCTTGACTATGTAAGTCAAATAAAGAATCATGGCTTTAGGTTCCCCAAACATTATAGGTTAAGTGGAAGTTAAAATGAAGAGGGTCCATGAGTAAAGATTTCTATAAAACAAAAGCATTTACTGTCTTTCAGAAATATATTCACTGAGCTTGTTAACCACCTTCCCCCTTTACCAGCTAGAGGATATTTCATTTTTCTTCTCTTGTAGTGACTCCCCTTTAGATCTGCTTTCCACCCCTAGAAAGTTGCTTTCTACAGCAGAAGGAAATCTAACAATAATCTGAAGCCCAAAGGGTTCAACAGCTAAAGAGCTTACTATTTTGTTAAACATAAAGTTTTGAGTTCTCCGGGTGGGCTATTTATACTAACCACAAAATCCTTAGCCAATCAAATTGTATAAACCATATAATCATACCCTCAGTATTTTAAGGGATATTTATACCAATCTTCCTCATTTTTTTCTTTTTGTCATCCCAACAAAAATGTGTATTCTCTCTTTCTGCTTTGGAGGATCACCAAAAATTTTTAAAGACTTGGTAAAAAGTTGAGTTCACTGAGCTAAAAATCTGATATACCAATTCACTGCCCATTCTCTGAGCCACATTCTCCAGGCTTCCCAGTAATACTAAGAAACACAAATATCTATTTAATAAATTCCTTTTCCACCTAAATAAGTTAGAGCATATTTTGATTGGTCACAAATTAAAAAAATGTAACTGACATTGAAAGGAATAAACATTTTCTTATTAATTAAACAATTCCCACTATGACCTAGGAACTGTTGAAATTCTTTGGAAGCATACAAATTACAACAACAACTAACAATACTTGATTCATTATTTCTAAATTTTTTTTTTCATTTTCACAGTACATATACTAAAATGACATGAACTTACTCTACATCATCACGAAATGATTACATATGATAAAAAAAAAATCCCTTATCATCAGGCACAACAAAAGCTCTTCTTTCTTTCCAAATGGCTGAGAGTACACCAAGTTCTGTCTAAGCTGTACTAATGAGGAAGGGATTTTTTTTTTCCCACACAATAAAGCCTAAAGCACATTCCCTTATTAATAGTGTTACAAGTTTTTTAGACTTTATAGCAAATTTCCATTTATGGTTCTTCTTTAAAAGATGACTAGGAGGGGAGCCTGGGTGGCTCAGTTGGTTAAGCGACTGCCTTAGGCTCAGGTCATGATCCTGGAGACCCGGGATGGAGCCCCACATCGGGCTCCCTGCTTAGCAGGAAGACTGCTTCACCCTCTCTCACTTCCCCTGCTTGTGTTCCCTCTGGCTGTGTTTCTCTCTGTCAAATAAATAAAAATCTTAAAAAAAAAAAAAAAAAAAGATGACTGCGAAATTTTTGCAAGAGTTCCTAATTTTTCCATATTTTCTGTGCCATTCAGTTACTCTGAAAAGTTAAAGTACACCCTTGAGGTTACTGCACAAATATCTATCTACAGGATTAGATGTGGAACAATTCTGTGCTGCTTATGTTTTACATTTGTTACTCATTTCCAGAGTCTGAGCTCAGCTGATAAGCTGATAAACATTTTTCACTTTCAGTTTGAAAGTAAAGGAGCTGAAAGAAAGCTAGTCTCATTTGGGGGCTGTTATAGTCACAGCTTCTTTTTTTTTCTTTTTTTTTTTTTTAAGATTTTATTTGTTTGACAGAGAGAAACACAACCAGAGAGGGAACACAAGCAGGGGGAGTGAGAGAGGGCTGAAGGCAGTCGCTTAAGGAACTGAGTCACCCAGGCCTCCTAGTCACAGCTTCTTAATGTTCTAATGCCCTTCTTCATACCTAGAAATGTGTGATGCTACCTTGAGAGTGTGCTACATGGTTTCAGTTACTTATTAGTATTCTTAACCATGAGTCTGTCAATAAGAAAATGAATTTAGCTTGGAAATCAATGATAAAATGGAAGTCCCCTCCTAATCACCTCTTAGGTTAAAGCAAGTCACAGCTGTGATTACAGAAAGCTGGTGATTTCTTCTTACAATTTTTTTTTCTTTCATTACTCAGCTTCTTTGCAAAGGATTTTAGAATTAGGGCTTAGGTAACCTTTTCTAATTCAGAATATAATTTCAAAGAGGGACAAACCAAATAAAGTACCTGGAAGGGAGAAAATACAGTTTGTTGCTCAAGGTCAGGCCACTAAATCCCAACACGTCACACCCATGTTTTTCTTAAGTAATTATTTCCCAATGATGGAGGAGCACTCCAGAGCAGACTGAAAGGCAGTCTTGGAGAGTGTCAATATTTTTGCAACTGTAGTAAAAGATGTAGAAAAACTAATGGCTGTCCGAGAAAATTCCAAATTACATTTCTGACATGTTTAAAACTGGTATCATTCAATTTCTGATGCTATTTAACATTTGCACTTAATCTTAATCATTTTGCAGTGAATCTATGATTTCAAAAGGAAAAGAAAAGCCTTTCGAGCAAGACAAGAATGAAGAGAGGAAATGTTTACAGTAGGCTGTTTGAGGAGCAAAGATATTTGCAATATACAGAAATCAAGCTTAAAAAGGCTATAAATCTGGGCACCTGGGTGGCTCAGTGGGTTAAAGCCTCTGCCTTCAGCTCAGGTTATGATCTCAGAGTCCTGGGATCGAGGTCCCCATAGGGCTCTCTGCTCGACAGGAAGCTTGCTTCCTCCTCTCTCTCTGCCTACTTGTGATCTCTCTCTCTCTGTTGAATGAATAAATAAATAAAATCTTAAAAAGAAAAAATGGCTATAAATCTCCAAATCACCCCTGACCCACTGCAGTGGGTCAGTCCAGAGTTACAGAGGTATTAAGCTGGAGATCAATTTTTATCTAATGTCAACTTGATGGGATGGGGAACATGTGATATTTAGAATTAACATAATCCTTGGGGTACCTGGGTGGCTTAGCTGCTTAAGCAGCCAACTCATGGTTTGGCTCAGGTCATAATCTCACAGTCCTGGGATCAAGTCCCATGTGTGGCTCTGTACTCACTGCGGAGTTGGCTGCAGTTTCTCTCTCCCTCCCTCAAATAAATAAATAAAATATTTAAAAAGAAAAAAGAACTAACTCGATTCTTTATCACCCTAACATCACAGAGATGGACAGTGAAGAACTAATAGCAAATTTCTCCACAGTGAAAATATCATTTTGTGGATCAGTTCTAGAGTTGGGGCAGTTCGTCCTTTGGGCTACAAGAAAATAAATTTTTCATTCTCCTAATTAGAGGATAATCATCACCAAAAATAAATACTGGAGTCCAAAACAAGTTGACTTAAATTATTTCAAAACATAATCACATAATATAGAATGTAAGTTAAAGAGAACTTAGAAAGTATAATGAGATATCATTATCTCCATTACAATAATAGGCTATCAATTTAAAAACTAAAAAGACTTGGGATACCTGGGTGGCTCACTGGGTTACCCATCTGCCTTCACTCAGGTCATGATCCTAGGGTCCTGGGATCGAGTCCTGTATCCAGTTCCTTGCTCAGCAGGGAGTCTGCTTCTCCCTCTGCCTGCCACTTCCCTGCTTGTGGGCTCTCTCTCTCTCTGACAAATAAAATCTTAAAAAAAATTAATTAAAATTCAAATTAAAAAGGCTACCATCATCAAGTTTTAGTAAGACTCTAAAGAAAATGTCAGCCTCATGCTGGAAATAAGACTAAAATAATCTCATGATTTTAGAATGTTTGCCACTTTTTTTACCCTAAGACCCAGCAAATATATAACTCAATATATAATGAATGGAAATATGTACGTGTATGCACCAAAAGATAGCATCAAAAAAAAGTTAATGGTAGTATGATTTTTAATAGACCCAAACTGATGAAATCCAAAGATTCATCAGTAGTTGAATGGATTTTTAAAAAGCTCATTAATTTATATAATAGAATATAGCAGTAAAAATGAAAATAGAGCTCACAAAATATATATTCCTGTTTTCATTTATGAAATGTTCAAATTCAATTTAAAATTGGTTAGCTTAAAACAAATCTATTAACTAACAGTTTTGGAAGCTTGAAGTACAAAATCAAAATGTCTTATGGACCGTGCTCCCTCTAACAGACCTAGAGAAGAATCATTTGCCTTTCTCAGCTTCTGAAATATGCCAGGACTTCAATATACTTTTTTAAAAAGATTTTATTATTTGAGAGAGAGAGAGAGAGAATAAGCAGTGGGAAGGGAAGACGGAGAAGGAGAAGCAGACTCCTTCCTGAGTGGGGAGCCCAAGGGAAGGCTAGCTCCCAGGACCCTGAGATTATGACCTGAGCTGAAGTCAGAGGCTTAATCGGTTGAGCCACCCAAGTGCCCCTCAACATATCTTTTTGGAGGGAAAAAACTCAGAACACACTGGAAATTCTTGCTTTAAAAGTGAGTTGAAAAATTAGTTGGGATTGGATACAAAGCTTTAAGCATTCCTACATAATATATAATATAATACACCTACAGCCTTTATAATGCTGTGCTAGTCAGTAACAGCTCAGGAGGAAGCATCAAGATAGTTTCTCTGACTACAAACATATTTGACTTTCTTACTAACAAAACTAGTATAAGGTTATATACTTTAAGGTATATATATATTCAAAAATCAAATGATACAGAGTCAAGCCATATTTTCTTCTGTCACAGGCCTGATCAGTGACTCTATGACATTAACAGTCAAGCATCAAGCCATGGAGATGTTAATCTAATGCAAGGATAACACATATGTGGGTTCTGCAGATCCTTACAGTCTACATCCAAGCTTATCACAGACCTTAATAAGGGGAGCAGAATACACTCCAACACAGACCTCACTCTGCATCTCAATACCACATTATAGGCAGCCATTCCTAATTGCCTGGAGTTGATATGTGAGATAAAACCTATGATCAGTGCATACTACATATGGCAGGACCAGCCCTAAACTACTTGATCAGGTCAGGCAAGTTTGACCTCTGCAACATCCTTTACTTCTTCCATTTGGGCCCCTTTTTCCTCCCTTCACATTCTCAGCATTATCTGGATATCTCTGACTTTCTATGACTTAATAGATTTGTTGTCTCAAAATAGATTGCTAATCTTGGTAATCAGCCACATCAATTCTGAACATTCCTCCACTTTCAGCTGCTAACTTTGATCACTTCTGGAATCAATTTTTCTGGGTAAATGATAATGTGTTTATTATAACCATAACGTTAATAGAGTAATTTATAACTGCAACTATGGAAAATACCTTGAAACCAAGACTTTGCTTGATTTTGGTAATAAAGACGGTACATTGTAATGTTATGGGCTTTGACTCTTGATTTAATTGGTCTGAGTTCAAATGCTGACTGTGCCACTCATTCAGTTTGGACAAATAACCTTTCTGGTCTGGGCCTTTGTTTCCACCTTTGTATAATGTGAATAAATAAAAGTCCGTACTTCACAGGGTTGTTGAAAAGAATGAATCAGTTAATATAGAAATGTCTTAAAACAGTTTTTGGCATACAGAATGCATTTTACATCAATTAGTTATTTTAATTGTATAATTATGCAAATAAGAGTTCTAGTATGATGATTAAAATTTAAAGTTAAAAACAACAAGAATTTTTATTTGGTTTTCATATGTATGTTGGGTACTGTATTAGATTCTGGAGATAAAGAGTCATGTCTTGACAGAAAATTTAATGAAAGAGAAAGACAAATAGAAATTAAAATGGAATATGGTAGGTGACTTAATTTAGCATTTATAAATTATAAGAACATGCTGACATGATGCAGCTTTTTTTTAAAAAAAGATTTACCGTTACTAGGTATCATATATTTCCTTTTTTGCTATATGGGAGAGAAACTGTCCAGTTAAATCAATGAAGGGGTTTTTACAAATGTCTGATTAACATGTCTTCCTGTCTCTTTCCTTATCCCACTATTTCTCACTCTATGATTTTCTAGCCCAGATTATTACATATTCTTGGACTAACACACTTTGCAGATGAGTGAAATTCTTATTTGATATTTGATATTCAGTTTCTAAGAAACATCCCTGTAATTCAAAGTTAGGTTTGTTTATGAGAATTTATGAGGTTGTTTTGCATTAATTAACTCATCTGTACTTTGGAAAAAAATGTGGGTACACATACATATGTATGTAAGTGTATTAAATAATTTTAATTTTTGTTTACAAAGAAAGGACATCATATTACCTTATAGCAGGTAATTTATTACAAACATGACGTATTTTCTCTCATGTTTTAGCTCTGTAATTCTACTTTTCATAGTTCCTAAACAAAAAACATATGGTCAATCTTCAGAGATCCTTTTAACCTGAAATTGCTTTCTATATGTAAAGTAAATAAGAAAAGCATCAAGAAAGTGTTTTCATATTTCAACTTGACTTTTTAACATAATAATGAAATCCATGCATATGAAAATATCACTTAGTGTTACTAAATAAACAGGGTCAGGTAGGATACCATGTCTTGGGCTCTAAAAATATGCTATTTCACATACACCTCACCATTCATAAATAAATACGAGAGCACCCAGTTGTTTGCTCATTTTAAAATAGAAATATCTTTAAAGTCCACACATAGACTTTATTCTATGCATTCACTAGAATTCTATGGTGATAAAGAAGTATAAAATACTAAGGCTATATGTTAATGTTCAGAAGCATTTTCAGAATACTCCCTAGACCTAACACTACATAAAAAAAAAAATAATGATTACAACTTCTTAACAAAAGATGTATCTCTGTGGTTAATATCAAAAGAACTCTAATTTGCCATTGCGCTTTCTTATTACTTGGATGACTTGAATGAAACCCTTCCCAGCATACCGAAGAAGGATATGCTGGAGCCATGACTCTCTAAGTCACTTTAGTTTCATCCTAGTGACAAAAGTATTTATTCAGTAGAAAATAAGTTCAGTACATTTTTTTCTAAATTCACTATTATAATCTCTTTAATATCTCCCCATGCTTTTCTAAATTTATTAGCTATCTATAAACTTAGCTCTCTATAAACTTCTTTATTCATAGTTCCAACAACAGATGTTGCCCTTTGAAATCTGCTTTGAAATCACTTCCAAGATGTAATCAAAAGTAAGCAAGTTGCGGGAGAAGGGCTGACCTTAGTTTGCTTTTTATTTTGCAATACCATCAGCCTATTATAAAAGCACATTTTCTTATCCTTGTTTTGTTTGAGACACTGACCTATCTGTAGCAATTAAAGCAAAAGTGTGTGGTTTCTGTTGTGGAGAGTTTTAAATTTAGTTTTTATGTGTGTTTGAATAGTTTCAGGCCTGGCCTGTGCTATTTTCAATTTTATTTCAAGTTAATATAAGAAGATCTTGAGTCAACCCTTCATAAATATGAATGTGTTGTCATTATAAATAGCAAAGGATGGTACTCAATAATGGTACTCAATTTCATTAGGAATCCAAGAATAACAGTGAGCACAAATATAGTTCGTGAATAAAGGTTGTCAATTTTTTAATCCTTTGGAATGAAAGTAAGAATGTTATGTTGAACATAATAAAGAGGTTTTATACTGAAAATATTTGGGTCCACCTTGGATTCACCTAAGCTTAGTTTATACTGCTGTCATCATTGCCATAGTTTAAAATCAACAAAAAATTGCAAACAGTATAAAATAATATATAAAATTAAATGTTATTTTTCACCACTAGTTAGCAATCCTCAGACTAAATAATATTTATTTCAGAAATTATTACCTTATCATGAATCAATAGTTTGGCAGGGCTACTTTGGTCAAAGATTTTAAATATCCTAAGATTTTTTGGCAAATACAATAGCAATTCAATACAACACAAATTTTAAGAAATAATAATAGGGAGTACCAACAAGATGGCAGAAATATAGGAAAATCTATTTCAATTGGTCCCCTAAAGTAAGCTAAATATCTACCAGAACACTCTGAACCCCATGAAATCAGCCTGAGATGTAAGATTATACACTCCTGGATCTCTATGGGAGCAAAAGATCATCAGTGGAGCAGTAAAGCAGAGTTCAGACTAAATTCAGAGGTAAAACAGAAGGGGAAGGGAGCCACCAGAAGTGACCCATTGAAAGTAATACCCCACTATGAAAGTGCCTTGTGTTTGGGACCAGCATCAACTTGGAGTCTGGTTAAAAGCATTCAAAAAGACAAAGGGTCTTAAGAGGCAACAGGTGGTATTGGGCGGCCATGGGAATGAACCTAAGCCTGCAGTCCCAGGAAGGCCATAGCTGGTGCCCACCCATGCTTGAGTGGGCCCAGCAGGGACCTCAGTGTATGGTCCCTGAGCCCCCGGCTTTAAAGTGCTTGCACTAGCACTCTATCTGAGTGCACCCCTGCAGTGCTGGAGGACCTTCAGCCCTCAGCCTTCCATACCACATGTGCGGCCACTGGGTCTGAGTGCACCCAGCGTGGGTGTGAGCTCCAGATAGGAGCCCAGGCAACTGGGACTTGCCCAAACCAATATCACTCGTGGTTTCTGTGGCACAGAAATATAAAAAGAAGCATGGGCCGTGGGCGACCATTGCAGTGGTGTGGTGGTGACTGGAGGTGCGCACCACCTGTGAAGGGTTGCAGTGTTCACGGAAGTTCGCAGAGGGCGAGTATGTGTGTTCTGAACCATCCAGAAGGGAGCAGACTGAGGCTTCGCCTTGAGACAGAGGTCTGGGTGGAGACTGTTTACTTTGCTCAGACTTTCAGAAAAGCTGCAAAAAACCTGCCAAAGAACAAAAACCTCCAGAGAACAAAGGCCTGAAAAAACAATTTCCATAGAGCCCAGCCCTGTGATAGGGGGCAGGGCCACTCACCCCAAGCAAGACTGACCGAAAAATAACACTGCAGGCTCCACTCACAGAAGGCAAGCCAAAAGAACAAGAGGACAAGCACCAAAAGGTCTCCATAAAACTATAAAAGCTCAACATCAGGGAAAAACAATATATAAGCTTCCGGTACTGCCCCCAAACCTGTATATTTGTTAGATAAAGCTTTCCTTTTCTTTTTTTTTTTTTTTTTTTAAATTTCTTGTCACTTTTAAATTTTTTTAAATTCATTCTCATGATTTTTGTTCTTTTATTTTTTAGCCTACTTATTATTACAACTTGATGTTTAATACAATATTCCATAACAATTTTTTAACTTGAAATTTTTTATACATATACCTATTTCTTTCTTTTTTAAAAAATATACATATAGATATAAGCTTCAAGGCAATTCTTTTTTCCTATTCAATACTACCCCTATATATAAACCAGTTTTAATTTCCCTATATCCGTGGAAAGTTGAATCCTTTAACAAAAATAACAAGATACACCCAGGAAGAACAGAAATACTCTCCTTGCCCACATGGAGGGTTTATAACCACTTTTCTATCTTAGTCTTCTGTCAGTGTTTCTATGTATTTGTTTTTGCCTTTGTACTATATAAATCTTATTCTTAGGGGCCGTTTAGCTGTTTTTTGTGTTTTTTTTTTTCCTTTTCAGTCTTTCCTTTTGTCAGTCTTTTTGTTTATCCGTTTTTGTCCCATATACATCCTGCCTTTGGAACCCATTTTTGGCTGGGTGTTTTTCTTTCTTCTCTCTCTCTCTTTTTTGGTTGTGACTTCTGATTGCTCCGAAACCTTCTATTGGGCAACTTGCCTGGATCGTGGTTGATATATTCAGCTATACATCACCTCAATCACCCCTCACCAAAATGACTTGGAGGAGAAACACCCAACAGAAGAAAAATTCAGAGACTGCAACCATTGTAACAGAACTACTTGATATGGACATAAACAATATGATGAAAATGGAATGCAGGGTAGCAATTATCCAAGCAATGGATAAGTCAGAAAAGACCATTAGTGGCAACACAGAATCCCTAAGGGCAGAAGTTAGAGCCAACCTGGCAGAGGTTAAAACTACTATCAATAAGATCCAATATAATCTGAATACTCTAACAGCTAGGGAAAGTGAAGTAGAAGACTGCATTAGTGATATAGAAGACAAACTGAGAAGGAGGAGCAGGAGAAGACTTGGAATAAAAAGCTAAAAACCCATGAAAATAGAATTAGGGAAATAAATGATGCCATGAAACTATATTCCAATATTAGAAAAATTGGGATCCCTGAGAGAGTAGAGAGAGAGAGAAGATTAAAAGATATAGATGAACAAATCCTGGATGAAAATTTCCCTAATCTGGGGAATGAAACAAATGTTCATGTCCTAGCGGCAGAGAGGACACACCCCAAGATCAACGAGGCTAGAAAAATCTCCAGGCACAAAATTGTGAAATTCACAAATGATAAAATCAAAGAATATGTCTTAAGGGTAGCTAGGGGGAAAATATCCCTTACGTACAGAGGGAGGACAATATCAGAATTGTCCACAGAAACCTGGAAAGCCAGAAAGAGCTAGCAAGACATACTCCAAGCAAAAATGAGAAGACTATGTAGTCAAGAATATTTTATCCAGCAAGACTGACGTTCAAAATGAACGGAGAGATAAAGAGCTTCCATGACAGGCAAAGTTTAAAAGATTGTGTGACCACCAAGACAGCATTACAAGAAATATTAAGGGGAGATTCTAAAAAAACAGGAAATAACCCATAGAACAGAAATTTACAGAGGCAATCTATAGAAACAAAGACTTTACAGGCCACATGATGTAAAAAAAAAACCTATCTTTCAATAATCACTCTCAACGTGAAGGCCTAAATGCTCCTCATAAAACAGCACAGAGTTGCAAACTGAATAAAATGAAAGGACACATCCATATACTATCTACAAGAGACATATTTTGAATATAAAGATACATCCAGACTGAAAGTGAGGGGTAGCAATTTCTTCCATGCCAACAGACCTCAAAAGAAAGCTGGGGTAACAATTCTCATATGAGATAAATTAGATTTTAAGCTAAAAAACTGTAGTCAGAGATATAGAAGAACACTATATCATCCTTAAAGGGTCTATCCACCAAGAAGATCTAACAATTGTAAATATTTATGCCCCAACATGGGAGAAGCCAACTACATAAGCCAATTGTTAAGCAAAATAGTCATATTGATACATTAATTGTAGGAGAAATTAACACACCACAGATCATCTAAACAAAAAAATCAACAAAGAAACAAGAGCTTTGAATGACATATTGGACCAGATGGACCTCAAATTAATATTCAGAATATTCCACCCTAAAACAATAAAATACTCATTCTTCTCAAATGCACATGGAACTTTCTCCAGAAAAGACCACATACTAGGTCACAAATCAGGGCTCAACCAATACCAAAGACTGAGATTATTCCCTGCATATTCTCTGACCACAATGCCTTGAAACTGGAACGCAACCACAAGAAAAAGTTTGGAAGGACTACAAACGCTTGGAAACTAAAGACCATCCTGCTCAAGAATGTTTAGATCAACCAGCAAATCAAAGTACTACTTAAACATTTCATGGAAACCAATGAGAATGAAGACACATCAATCAAAAACCTATAGGATATGGCAAAAGCAGTCCTAAAGGGGAAACACATAGTCATTCAAGCCCTCACTCAAAAAAATTGAAAAATCCCAAATACACCAACTCTATGGCTTAAAGAACTGGAAAATCAACAACAAATTAAGCGAGCCTCACAAACAAGAAGAGAAATAATTCAGATTGGAGCAGAGATCAATGAATTAGAAACTAGAGATACACTAGAACACATCAAAGAAACTAGAAGCTGGTTCTTTAAAAGAATTAATAAGATCGTAAACCACTGGCCAAACTAATACAAAAGAAAAAGCAGAGGGCCTAAATTAATAAAATTATGAATGAAAGAGGAGAGATCATGACTAACAGCAAGGAAATATAAACAATCATCAGAAATTATTATCAACAGTTATATGCCAATAAATTAAACAACCTAGAAGATATGAATGCATTCCTGGAAACGTATAAACTCCCCAAACTGAAACAGGAAGAAACTAATAACTTGAAGAGACCAATAACTAGTAACAAGATTAAAGCAGTGATCAAAAAACCTCCCAAAAACAAAGACCTGACAGATTTCTGGGGAATTCTACCAAACATTCATAGAAGAAATAACACCTATTCTCCTGAAGCTGTTTCAAAAAATACAAATGAAAAGAAAACTTCCAGACTCTTTCTATGAAGCCAGCATTACTTTGATCCCCAAACCAGGTAAAGACCCCATCAAAAAGGAGATTTCAGACCAATATCCCTCACGAATATGGATAAAAGGATTCTTAACAAGATCCTAGCTAATAGAATCCAACATTATCTTAAAAAGATCATCCACCATTCAAGGCTGGGTGGCTAAGTCCTTAAGCATCTGCTTCGACTCAGGTAATAATCCTGGAATCCTGGGATTGAGTCCCACATCGGGCTCCCTGATCAGTGTGTAGCATGCTTCTCCCTCTCTCACTCCCCCTGCTTGTGTTCCCTCTCCAGCTGTGTTTCTCTCTGCCAAATAAATAAAAAAAAATCTTAAAAAAAAAAAAAAAGATTATTCACCATGACCGGGTAGGATTTATTCCTGGGATGCAAGGGTAGTTCAACATTTGCACATCAATCAGTATGATAGAACAAATCAATGACAGAAGAGAGAAGAACCACATGGTCCTCTCAACTGATGCAGAAAAGGTATCTGACAAAATATAACAACCATTCCTGATTAAAACTCTTCAGAGTATAGGGATAGAGGGAACATTCCTCAACTTCATAAAATCTATCTATGAAAAACCTGCAGCGAATATCATTCTCAATGGGGAAAAGCAGACAGCCTTCCACTGAGATGAGGAACAAAATAAGGATGCCCATTCTTGCTACTATTGTTCAATATAGTGTTAGAACTCCGAGCAACAAAGGCACATGGATGGCTCACTCTGTAAGCCTCTGCCTTTAGCTCAGGTCATGATCCCAGAATCACAGGACTGAGCCCATCAGGCTCCCTTCTTTGCGGGAAGCTTACTTCTCCCTCTCTCACTCCCCCTGCTTGTGTTCCCTCTTTGGCTGTGTTTCTGTCAAACAAATAAAAACTTTAAAAGAAAAAAAAAGAAGAAATCCTAGCAGCAGCAATCACGACAACAAAAAGAAAAGGTATTCAAATTGGCAAAGAAGAAGTCAAACTGTCTCTCTTTGCAGATGACATGATACTTTATATGAAAAACCCAAAAGACTACACTGCCAAACTACTAGAACTCATACAGCAATTCAGTAATGTGGCAGGATACATAATCAATGCACAGAAATCAGTTGTGTTCTTATACGTTAAGAATGAAATTATAGAAGGGGAAATTAGAGAATCAATTCCATTTACTATAGCACCAAAAACTGTAAGATACCTTGGAATAAGCCTAACCAAAGAGGTAAAGTTTTTATATTCAAAGAACTACAGAGCACTCATGAAAGAAATTGAAGAAGACACAAAAAGATGGAAAAACATTCCATGCTCGTGGATCAGAAGAATAAACATTGTTAAAATGTCTATATTGCCCAGAGCAATCTATACTTTCAATATTATCCTGATCAAAATTCCACCAGCATTATTCAAAGTGCTGGAATAAACAATCCTAAAACTTGTATGGAACCAGAAAAGACCCCGAATTGCTAAGGAAATGTTGAAAATGAAAAATAAAGCTGGGGGCATCACATCACCTGATTTCAAGCTTTATTACAAAGCTGTGATCACCAAGACAGCATGATACTGGCACAAAAACAGACACATAGACCAATGGAACAGAGCAGAAAGTCCAGATATGGACCCTCAACTCTATGGTCAAATACTCTTTGACAAAGCAGGAAAAAATAGCCAGTGGGAAAAAGACAGTCTCCTCAATAAACACTGCTGGGAAAATTGGACAGCTACGTATAGAAAAATGAAACTCGACCATTTTCTTACACCATACACAAAGATAAACTCAAAATGAATGAAAGACCTCAACATGAGGCAGGAATCTATCAAAATCCTAAAGGGAACACAGGCAGTAACCTCTTTGACATTGGCCACAGTAACTTCTTTCAAGACACATCTCCAAAGGCAAGGGAAACAAAAGAGAATATGAACTTCTGGGACTTCATCAATATATAAAAGCTTCTGCACAGCAGAGGAAATAATCAATAAAACAAAGAGGGAACCCATGGAATGTGAAAAGATATTCACAAATGACACTACAGACCAAGGGCTGATATACAAGATCTATAAAGAACTACTCAGGGGTGCCTGGGTGGCTCAATCGTTGAGCGTCTGCCTTTGGCTTAGGTCATGATCCCAGAATCCTGGGATGGAGTCCCATTTCAGGGTCCCTACTCTGCGGGAAGCCTGTTCTCCTTCTCTCACTCCCCCTGCTTATGTTCCCTCTTGAGCTGTGCTTCTCTGTCAAATAAATAAATAAAATCTTAAAAAAAAAAGAACTTCTCAAACTCAACACCCCCCAAAAAAATAATAATAATGCTGAGTGAAATAAGTGAAGCAGAGAAAGTCAAGTATCATATGGTCTCACTTACTTGTGGAGCATAAGGAATAACATGGAGGACAGTAGGAGAAGGAAAGGAAATGTGAACTGGGGCAAATGAGAGAGGGAGATGAAGCATGAGAGACTTTGGACTCTGAGAAACAAACTGAGGGTTTTGGAAGGGAGAGGAATGGGGGATGGGAGATCGGGTGAGCCTGGTGGTGGGTATTAAGGAGGGCTCATATTGCATGGAGCACTGGGGCATAAACAATGAATCTTGGAACACCGAAAAGATAAAATGAATTATTAAAAAAAGAAATAATAGCATAAATTTTAGGACTATTTATAGAACATTTTACTCTGTATAAATATTCTTGATACATCTATTTTACATAAGGTGACTTTAATTTTCTATTTGGATCACTCTTCAAACTGTGCAAAGGGGGAAATAATAGATTTTTGTTTGGGGATTTTGTTTTGTTTTCATGATTTCCATAAATGACTTTCCTTTATACAACCTTTAAAAACCATCAGAAAATGAAATACACATTGAAGAAATCCAGGGAGCAATCTTTTGAAAGGTCTGACACTATATATGTTGTACAGAAACTTGAGAATGTTTGGTCAATAACAGAAAAGAGAAAGGGATAGCAAGAGATGAGTTATCTTCAAAACTAAAACCTGCAAGAAGCAATTAGATCCATTCCAGGTGCCAAAAGAGTTGCAGAACTGGGAATGAAATGAATCTAAGAATCTGGTGATGATTAAAGCTCTCTCAAAATGCTCTGTGCTACCTCAGTAGGTAATGAGCCCTTGTGACTCCAGGTATTCAAGTAGATTTTGATGGCAGTGATTACAACTATATGACTTTCAAGGAGTCTTCTACCTCTGATGTCCTAAGTTTCTATAAGCTGAGTCTAAGATATATGGTGTAATTTTTAAATTCTTTCCAGTGTTATTGAGTTATAATTGATACATAGCATTGTATTAGGTGTATAAGGTACATGGTATCATTAAAGGTATATGTATAGTTTGTGAAATGAGTTACCAAAGAAAGTTTGGGTAAGATCCATCACCTCATGTAGTTATGATTTCTTTCTCAATATGAGAATTTTAAAGATCTACCATCAAGTATAAGTTGTACTTACTTCATTGGTATCGTTTCACTTATTAATACTTTGAGAGAAGGAACCATACCTGTTTCATTCAACAGTACAGACCTAAATCTAAGACAGTTTCTGGCATATTGCCACATATACAAATTTATTTTTGCTATTTTTAATATTTTCCCCAGGTTCAATAAGATACTGATATAGAGCACATATAAATTCAAAGTGTATAATGTGATTAAGATATACATGTATATAGTGCAAAATGATTACCCCAATAAGGTTAGTTCACTTTTCCAGCTTATCACACAATTTTAATTGTGTATATGCGCATGTGGTAAGAACACTTAAGATCCATCTATACTCTTAAAAACTTCCAAGTATATAATATAGTATTATCAATTATAACCACCACACTGTGCATTAGATCCCTAGATCTTACTTATACCAGGAAGTTTGTTTCTGTTAACCAACTTCCCCCCATTTCTCTCATTCCCTAGCTCCTGGGAACCACTATTCTACTCCATTTCTGTAAGTTTGGCTTTTTTAGATTTCACATGTGTGAGAACATACAGTATTTGTTTTTTACTCTCTGACTTATTTTATTTAGCATAATATCCTTGAGGCTCATCCATGTTCTCCCAAAAGAAACCCCCAACCAATATAAGACAATGCCCAAATTTCATTAAATTGATTAAAAGTAAATGCTTTCTTAAACGTCATCCCATTTTGGTATCAGAAAGACACCAAAGCAACATTTACTTGTCTTCCTCTTTCCCACCTCCACCTTTGTGGAAAAGGAAAAGAGAAAAAGTTAGGCCCACTGAGCAAATAAAAAACTGATTCCCACAATGTCCAGAAGCAATCCAAGATCCATTGTCTAGAAACTTTAAGCAAGAGAATTATTTAGACGCATTTCTTATCTTCTGCTTCTCTTTGTGGGTGTAGACACAGCCTTAGGAAACATAAGTTGCTCAACATGACATCCAACTGACAGAAGTCTGCCTTCCATGAAGTGAACACCAATAAAAAAGTGGCCCATATTTATATGCTTTTATTAGTGAGATATCTAAGAATTAAAATAAGGGTTTCATACTGAGACCATCCTCCCACACACAAAAAAAGCACTTTAATATTATCCTTTAGGTTTAACTTTCAATCTCTGTGAAGAGATAATGTGTGACAATCACATCATATGGTATAGACATCTACAAGGAGAATGTTGGCATTATTTATTTTCATGTCTCTTTGTGTACATGTGTGTGTTTTTAAAAGGATCTAATCTAGACAATAGTGGAGTAAAAAATCCAGCAGACCACCAGAAGACAATAACTCATTGCATGGAATTAATGCTGAATAGAGTTCTTTTATCTCCTGACTTTTAAAAATGTTATTCTGTTCTCTTTTGGTGATTCTTTGAAATGCCCAACCTCTAGATCCTCTCAGAGATTTTTTTTTTCATCAGGTAGAAAAGAAATAAAGAGATGAAACAGAAAGGATTAAGCCAGAAAAAAAACCTTAGAGTCAACTTAGTCTAATATTTGTTTCTGTGTATTAACTATGTTTAATAACAATAATGAGGTTCTTTCAAAGTGTTTCAAGGAATTCTCCATATTCTAAGATTACTGACTATCTAGGCAGGAGTTAATATATTTGTTAACCAATAATGTGTCTTATTGTGTTATGGGTTTAAACATGGTGTTTAATTTTTTTTAAATGACAACATTGTTGCAAGAATCACAATTAAAAAGCCCTTCAAAACATGACAAAGAATTCATTAGTCTAGTAGAGTATATTTTTGTATAATTCATGATAACTGTGTAATGATGTGGTAAGCTGGCAATTAGGCATAATTTGCTTATGCAAGTGAGTTCAAAAAAATGGGGATCAATATTCAATTTACACCTATGTGAAAAGCAATTAGTTTAATTGATGGGGGGAAAAACCCTCAACAATGGCTAATTATTCCAAAATGACCTGAAACACTCATGAAAATTATTAGAAGTAATTATACATGAATGAGTAGATTCTATAAATCATTTCTAAAACCCTGAAGTTTCTACAGTTAGTCATTCATAAAATGTAGTAGAAAAGGTGATTTCATAATATAATGGATGTAATTTAGGCAATAATCATCAGGTTTTCCCTACAATGTGCTGGCATGAAGCCAGCTCAAAATAGACAATAATGGATATAAATAAAAGAGGTGCCACTATTTCTCACTTAGGCATAATAGTTCAACAAAGAAACATTTACCCAATAAAACACTATATTGTATAATTATTCTCTTTCAAGTCCTTTTTTTTTTTTTAAGATTTTATTTATTTATTTGACAGAGAGAAACACAGCGAGAGAGGGAACACAAGCAAGGGGAGTGAGAGAGGAAGAAGCAGGCTTCCCGCCGAGCAGGCAGCACAATGCGGCCCGATATGGCCCGATGAGGTCCAATGAGGGGCTCGATCCTGGGTCTCTAGGATCATAACCTGAGCCGAAAGCAGTCGCTTAACCAACTGAGCCACCCAGGCGCCCCTCTCTTTCAAGTCCTATTGAGTGTCTACATGAATTCCTGAGATACCTGTAACATTTTATATTCCTTTCAAAGGCAAAACTGAAATACCTTGATTTACTTATCATCAGCCCAGGTTTCTGATTATGAAATAGATGAAGATTTACTCTTATTCTGCATTCTATTCTTCACATAACCTTTCCATTTTCATCATTATTTCTGTGAAAGAAGCAGTACTTCATGAATATCAGAAAACAGCATATTTACTGTCCATTTGAAATTACTTTTAATTTAGGACTGATTCTAATTATCAGTATATCAATTTATTATTGGAATACATATAAATTTGCTGCTTGTCTTTAATGAACTCCAAGCGGCATGACTGAATTTAAATAAATTCGGGGCAATGTCACAAACAAAAGTGACTCCTTGGCTTCGATTTCATTTTTCATTGCCAAATTATAAAATTGAGGTCCTATTGATAGAAGAAGTTTGTTTCAGTTAGAGGTGTTTCTAGCTTATACTTTTTTACAAAGGAAAAACACACACATATGGAAGACGGGTGATGATCTAGTTAGGCTGCCTATTTTAGTAGACATTGCATGTTTTAGAATATATAGGCTTATTTCAATATTTTCCCTACAAAAAGTAAATAAACACCTCGCACAATGGCTAGTTTTCTTTTAAGCTTAACAATGCCACTTGAGTTTCATTCTAAGATAGACTTAAATGTTTTTACTATTTTTAATTTTTATCCATTACTCTATCCCCAACTCATTGATAGCCATGATAAAACCTTATTTTATAACTTTCATCTTTGCCTTCAACACCATAGCTTTATCCTTATATAAGTTGGAATTATGGTGCTGCACAGTGGCATAATACATTGTTATTAGCATGCTATAAGGACTCTGCACACATTCTCACAAATTATAGAAAGACATTAAGCATGAATCTCAGAATGCCCAAGTGTATTTTATAATGGCTCTGATAACACTCTGAGCTATATTACATTTTTGTTCTGAACAGGAGCCCCTCAGAGAGGAGGTAAAAAGCTATCTGCTGTCAAAAAGCCTTGATGTGTTTCCAGTCATGGAAGTTTCACACTTGAGAACTGAACACAGTTTTGTATAGAATATTCTGACCTTCTCTAGAGAATGAACAAGTATGAACACAAATAATAGAAACTGTTGGGCTCTAAGCTCTGTCACTGGCTCCTGATCATTGCAGGCCTTTTCATAGCCAGTTATTGAACCCATAAAACTTTCAGTTATCAAACTTGTGATTCACCAGAGACATGCAATCTGGACCATGGAGGGTGATCAGGAGTTAAAGTTTCTTACCTAAGCATTGCAATAAGAATTTCAAATTTGTGATCACCCTTCTGAATTTGAAGGATAAGTCCATAGGTTTGAAATAAGCCCTTTTATGGTCTTTTATAGGTTTATATTTTGTATAAACCACAACTATATGACATGATACAGCAATGTATGTATATGCTGTTGAGTCATAAATGGAAAAAGAAAATGAGACCTAGGATGAGGAAATGATCCTAGAACTATATTGACCCTAGAACTAAGATTAATATACAATACTTTTTTTTTTCTGAGTCTGACTGTTCTCTGTTGGATTGGGCTGCACACATAAGTGTTGGTATGATCTGTTCAGCTCAGCAAGCAGAGGTCCATAGCTAATGTTCCTGTATCAATCCCAACTATATAGCTTACATACAATATATTGAACCTCACCAAATGTTAGGACAACTGACTCAGAATTTTAAGTCTTAGAATTTATGAAACAGGAGAGATTTTAGAGAATAGCTAAACAATCTTAGTTGTGCATGGGAAGGTATAAATACTTACACTCGGGTTCGAGCTGTAGTTAGTTTGATAATTAATTTGGAGAAGGCTGGGTACTGAAGTTTTTAATATTTCTCCACAATATTCATCTGTATAGCCAAAGCTGAAACCAATGATCTAGAGGTAATATTTAGGACTATAAATTTATATACTTATAGGAGCCCAAAAGTTACATTCATGGAAGTTGGGTAGTTTTAAGAAAAATAACAACCTCTCTTAGACTATTGCTTAGTTTTCCCATTCTTGATTGAGCAATTGGTAAGAAATATTTTTTCATTATAAATAAGAAAAAAAAAGTGCAAGCTCAATGTCAAATGGCAACTGACACTTATAGTTTGTGGGGGAGGTCACAGGAGTATCGAGGATTGTGTTATGAGAATACACGACCCATATAAAGGGGCAAATACTCTTAAGCTGCAGATGAATTTGGGCCTAGAGTTTCCAGATCTACTGATTTTGTCAAGAGTCTAGAATTTATTTTTTTTAAATTTAAAACTGTTTCATGTATTAAAAGTTGGCATAATTAATTGATTAAAATTAAAACAGGAGAGCTTTATGGTCTAAGTGTGGAAGGAAAATAAAGCAAATGAGCTTCTCCTCCAGTGTGTTCTTTTTTTAAAACCACAGTATTGGGGCAGAAGTCCAGGTTCCATGTGTGGTCTCCACAGACTCTGCAGTTGGAGAAGAGAGATTCAGTTTCTTACTTTGCCTTCTCGGAGACCACCCTGGTGGGAAGTTAGAATACTTTATTATTACCTAGTAAGTGTGGTCTAGGCTCCCCATTTGGCTTTTGCTAGTGGGATTGAGACTATAGTCTTTTAGGGGTGTTTGGCTGGAGTAAAGCAATATTATCCAAAAGTTTTCTTTCCTTTTAGACTCTCCATTTTTTTTTCTAAACTCCTTTGGCTAGAAAGAGCAGGCTTTTGTTGAGCCATTTTTGTCTTCACCCATCAACCTTCTTGGATTTCTGGCTCTTTATCTCTAAGTCTGGGCTATGAGATTAAAAAAGAAAACCCAAG
Source organism: Spilogale gracilis (assembly GCA_004023965.1). Lineage (NCBI taxonomy): Eukaryota > Metazoa > Chordata > Mammalia > Carnivora > Mephitidae > Spilogale > Spilogale gracilis. The sequence continues at coordinate 56,677 of PITA01009383.1, forward strand.
GAATGCACCATCATGTTCTCTCTTAGTTCCAAGATCTTTAGCCAGTATGCCTTCTACTCTCCCTTCAGGGTCTTATATTCATTTTGTATAGAAAGTCCAGGGTTTTCTTTACATCACAGAAAGAAAGGTGGGAAAGAATATTGATTCCATTTCTCTGGAAGTGAAAGTCTTTTACAATATGATTTTCAAAAGCAGATTCTAGAATATCATTTAGCAACTCTTATAATGTCTACTAGCTCTGTTAATAAAAATACCTTTTTTTTTTTTTTTTTTTTTTAGATTTTATTTATTTGACAGAGAAACACAGCCAGAGAGGGAACACAAGCAGGGGGAGTGAGAGAGGGAGAAGCAGGCTTCCTGCCGAGCAGGGAGCCCGATGTGGGACTCAACCCCGGGTCTCCGGGATCATGACCTGAGCTGAAGGCAGTGGCTTAACCAACTGAGCCACCCAGGCGTCCCTAAAAATACTTTTCTTTATAAACAAGTTGGGGTTTTTAAATTAAAAAATGTATTATCATCTCCTTCTGGTGGATAGCACGTGGGGCTTATAAAATGTAATCCTTTTCAGTGTTTTGCTTTCAGTTCTATAGTATGAACCTAGAAGACTCAGCTCACTACTATAGCCCCTGAGAAATTTAGTATATACCACCCACCTTGTGTTTACAAATCTCATGGACAGCATTAGCATGGCTACACTGAGTTGGATTACATGAAAAGCTCTGCATTTCTTTGACATTCATTTCATTCTATGAAACCCATTTCCCTTTCATTGACATCTAAATTTCACACAGCAAAGAATCTGGATGAGAACCAATCAGAGCAAGGAAAATATAAATTAAGGTTTAGTCATTGGCTTTAGCCAGTATGCCTTCTACCCTCCTTCAAACCCTAGAAATGCTGGCAAATGCAACATGTCATGGGTATTTTTAAAGCTATAAAAATTACACACAATAAAACAATCTTATAAAACTTTTATAATCATTATTGTAAAATGCATTTTCAAATGAATAAAATAGGTTAGATACAAAATTCTTCTCCAACTTCAAAATCAGCATACTGTGCCTGTTTTATGGTTATTGTACTACTTTAATAGGGTAAGCCTGTGATTATGCCCCTGCCTAAAATTGTGCACATAGAGTACCCAAAACATGACCTGACTCAGAACAAGGGATCAAGAAAGGCTTGTGGACTGAATGCTGAATGAATTAAACATGTACTATAACCCCACCTCTGAGGTTCTCATTCTAGTACCTAGGAACTGTCCTCAAAATGTCACCAACTTTTTACAAGAGTACTACTCAGATTCTCATAACTGAAGCAGCTAGTAAGTACTTTTGAATGTCCAATATGCATGCATATATACTCCTTAATTACAGAATCCCCATCTTATTTGGCTTCCCTCTGATCTTATATTTTATGAGCTTGTGGATCAACATCTACCCTCATCAGTTTTACATTACCATGCAGACTGTTGAGATTTTTTCATTCAGCCATCCTCATGTGTCACTGTGGGTCAAGGAATATACTACTGTAAAGGACTATTCAAATTTTTTTGACTAAAGCTACAGCTTTCATAGCAGTAGGCAGCAGGACCAAATCTCTCATGATATGTAAATATACAGCAATCAAGAATCCCTTGATGTTGTACGGGCACAAAGAATTAAAAAAAAAAAAACCACAATCCCACCTTAAAATCAATGATAACTGGATGTTAACTAAGCACATCAAAATAAAATGGAAGTCTTCAATATTTGCAAATAACACTACAGACAAAGGGCTGATATCCAAGATCTATAAAGAACTCCTCAAACTCAACAACCAAAACAACGATCATCACATCAAAAAATAGGCAGGAGATATGAAGAGGGACTTCTCCATAGAAGATATACAAATGTCTAACAGACACATGAAAAAATGTTCATCATCACTAGCTATCAGGGAAATTCAAATCAAAACCACACTGAGATACCACCTTACACCAGTAAGAATGGCCAAAATTAACAGGACAGGAAACAAGTGTTGAAGAGGATGTGGAGAAAGGGGAAACCTCTGACACTGTAGGTGGGAATGCAAGTTGGTGCATTTGCTTTGGAAAACAGTGTGGAGAGTCCTTTAAAAATTAAAAATAGAGCTACCCTATGATCCTGCAATTGCACCACTGGGTATTTACTGCAAAGATACAGATGTAGTGAAAAGAAGGGCCATATGTACCCCAATGTTCACTGCAGCAATGGCCATAATTGCCAAACTGTGAAAAGAGCCAAGGTGCCCTTCAACAGATGAATAGATAAAGAAGATATGGTCCATACATGCAATGGAATATTACGCCTCCATCAGAAAGGATCAATACCCAACTTTTGTAGCAACATGGACTGGATTGGAGGAGATTATACTGAATGAAATAAGCCACACAGAGAAAGTCAAGTATCATATGGTTTCACTTACTTGTGGAGCATAAGGAGTAATATGGAGGACAGTAGGAGAAGGAAAGGAAATGGGAAGTGGGGTAAATTGAGGAGGAAGATAAAACATAAGAGACTTTGGACTCAGAAACAAACTGAGGGTCTGTGGGGGGTGGGGGATAGGTGAGCCTGGTGGTGGGTATTAAGGGCACATATCGCATGGAGCACTGGGTGTGGGGCATAAACAATGAATCTTGGAACACTAAAAATAAAATAATGTAATAAATAAATAAATAAACAAATAAATAAGGTACTCTTCAGCTTCATGAGGTGATTCCACTTGCAAAAACACAAAAAATGGTCTATCATAAATATTTAAAGGATTGTCTTGTGCAAGAGGAAAGAGATTCAGGCTAAATGTTAACCAGGGAAGAGTTTATGTCAACATTTAGAAACTCAGGTGGATAAACTGAGTCTCCATATGAGAAACAGCTGAACAAGCTGATCTGTTGTAGAAAGTATTCCCTCAGAATGTTGAGTTCTACCCCTCAAGCCATTTAAGTTCAGAGGAGGCATCAAATCCCAGAAATAAAAATGACTTGGTTCAAAGGGGAAAAGGTCTCAACAGGAATTGGCAAGGTTAGGTTAAAATTCCTCCTAATACAAGTATTCTGGGATTCTATCAAAGATGAGCTCAGACTGTACTGTTTGCCTGCAAACTCTCACAGAAAGAAAGAAACAAAGTAAAAGAGCCAAAGCATAAATAACTGAAAATAGTTGCTGACATAGAAGTAACACCTACTCTACAACTAATTGCTGGTGTGATTTCTTCTAATTGCATGGCTGTGAATGTGTATTTTCTTTTTAAATCTTCTGCCAAGATGGCTAAATCCAAGCAGCTCTAATAGGGGAATGTATTTTGAAGTAGAATTTGTTGAGTTCACATCACAATACCTGTCATTATTCTATTTCATCTGATCGACTTTTGTAGCATTCTCAGGTGATACTTCCCAGATTAATGAGTAGATTGTTTGCAGAGAGGAAAGTAAACACTTTTCTCTTAATGCAATGCATTAAAGAATTAACTTTATGTCTGCCCATTTTATAAAATATGGTGATATTTCTAAGCCCTGTTAAAATTGTTTTATAGACTTCCTAGCTGCTGTAACACATTAGGTGGTAATCACATTAGATGTTGCCTGCTGAGTCTGGCAAGACTTGGTCAGTAGTTTGAAGGAACTGTTCCAATAATACAGTCAGCTCACTAGTAGCTGGGTGACTCTAATTGAAATAACTAGACTGCACCATTAATCCAAATAAGCACTTCACTCCCATTTATGCTTCATTTGAAACCAAGATTAAGACTATGCCACTCACAGGGGCGTCTGGGTGGCTCAGTGGGTTAAAGGTTCTGCCTTCAGCTCAGGTCATGATCTCAGGGTCCTGGAATCGAGCACCGCATCGAGCACGGCATCGGGCTCTCTACTCAGCAGGGAGCCTGCTTCTTCCTCTCTCTCTGCCTGCCTCTCTGCTTACCTGTGATCTATCTCTGTGTCAAGTAAATAAATAAATAAAATATTTAAAAAAAGAATATGCCACTTATAAAAATGATCTTCATTATAATATTGTCCTTAAGTGTCACAGTAGTGGGAATATATTGTAAGTGAAACCTCATACTGATACACATTTTTAAATCATTTGTCTGTTAGTTTTGATTACAAGTACCAATTAGCTACTTAATCAAATCATAGAAATCCACATGATATAATAAATCTCAATATATCCATTTCAATTGACCACTATTAGATGAGAATAAAGCAGACTTTATGTTGATACCCTTGACATAACCCACTCATTATGGTGTTGATGGAGTTAATGCCTTAATAATTGCTCCAAGATTCCCCTGCCCCACCATCCATGATCCCTACTTATTGCTACCAGACCCTTATGGAGTCACCCTTCACACTGTACCTGGGTTGGTCTGTGTGACTGTAAAATATAGCATAGGTTATACTATGTCATTTATAAAATTAGGTTGGGGTCCTTCTCTTGGATCATTGTTCCTGAGGGAAGCCAGCTGCCATGTTGTGAGAATACACTGAGACTGTAAAGAAGGCAATATGGCAAGGAAATGAGTTTTATCCAAATGCAGTGAAGTAATAAATGTTTTTTCTTTTAAGCTTCTAAATTTATGATACTTTTTCATGCCGTAATAGGTAACTAAATTCAGATTTCAGCACTTAAGAAGATGCTACAATAACATAATTCTAGAATAGGAGAATGATTTGGGGACTGAAGAGAATGCTGGTGAAAGCTTAAAGTGCCTGGAAACATAAGGACTTGAGGAAAAATGAAGAAAATCTTATAGAAAAATCAAGCTTAGCAATATGGTTGCCTGTAGTAGTGTATACAATAAAAAAAATGTTAAAAACAGGCTGATTTTGCCTAAAGATTTTCCATCCAAAGTATTAAAAGTGTCCTTTGGTTTCTCCTTGCTGTATATGAAGAAATATAATGGTAAGATAAACTAGAAAAAATTATTAAGTGAAAAGAGATCAATAGAATTGCTAATAATATTGTATTAATAAATATGTAATAAAAAGAGATGGTGTGACAATTTCTTTAAAATACTCAAAATATAGAAATTTTGAACAGATTAAAACACAGTAAATTGAAATAGTAGTTAAAAACATGTTTTCAATTACAGAATTCCACTCCACCCTACTTTACAAAATAATAACAACAGGGTGCCTCATGGCTCAGTTAAGCATCTGACTCAATTTCAGCTCAGGTCAGGATCTCAGGGTAATGAGATGGATCCCCACATCAGGCTCTTTGCTGAGCATGGAACCTGCTTAAGATTCTCTCTCTCCCTCTTCCTCTGCCCCTCCCCCATCCCACTAAAGAAAAAAAAATAATAATTCCAAATATATTTACAGGTGAAAATTACCAAACCATAAAGGTAACTTACGCTATGCTTATTCTTCCTAGCACTACTTTAATGAAATACCACAAAAAATGTGGCTCAAAGCAACAGATATCTACCCTTTCCAATTTCTAGAGCTACAAGGCCAGCATCAAGATGTTGACAAGACCATGCTCCTCTTCTAGCTACTGGAAAAAAATTTTTTTCTTAACAGACCTTATACTTAGAGCAGTTTTAGATTCACAGTAAACTCAGTGGAAGGTAAAGAGATTTCTTATAAACTCCCTGTCCCCAAACATGAATAGCCTCCCCCATTATCAGTATCCCTACCAGAAAGTTGTATTTATTACAACTGATCAACCTGCATTCATACATCATTATCATCCAAAGTCCATAGTTTACATTAGGATTCACTTCTGACGTTGGGCATTCTACGGGCTCAGACAAATACACGTGACATGTATCTACCATTATGATATTATGGAAGTGATGATATGGAAGTTTTAAGAATCTTTGTCTATTTACCCTTCCCTCTTCCATAACCCCTGGCAACCACTGATCATTTTACTACATCCATAGTTTTGTTTTACCCAGAAAGTCATACAGTTAGTATCATAGAGTATATAGTCTTTTCAGATTGGTTTCTTTTATGTAGTAACATGCATTTAACTTTCTTCCATGTATTTTTATGGCTTGATTGCTCATTTTTTAGTGCTGAATAATATTCCATTATCTAGACATAACTAGTTTATTTGCCCATTCGCCTACAAAATGATGTCAAGGTTGCTTATAAGTTTGGCAATTATAAATAGGAAAAGCCATAAACATATCCAAATGCAGGTTTTTGTATAGACATACATTTTCAACTTCTTTTGGTAAATACCAAGCAGTAGGACTGCTAGATCATATAGTAATGATATGTTTAGTTTAGTTTTCTTTCTTTTTTTTATAAGATTTTGTTTATTTATATGACAGAGAGAAATACAGCGAGAGAGGGAATACAAGCAGGGGGAGTGAGAGAGGAAGAAGCAGGCTTCCCACCAAGCAGGGAGTCCGATGCAGGCCTCCATCCCGGGACTCCAGGATCATGACCTGAGCCAAAAGCAGTCACTTAATCAACTGAGCCATCCAAGCACCCCAGTATGTTTACTTTTGTAAGAAACCACCAAATTGTCTTCCACAGTGGCTGTATCATTTTGCATTCCCAACAGCGATGAATCTGAGTTCCTATGACTTCATAACCTTGCCAGTGTTTAGTATTATCAGTGTTCTGGATTTTGACCATTCTTATAGGTGTGTAGTGGTATCTCATTGGTGTTTTAACTTGCATTTCTTTTTTTTTAACTTGCATTTCTTAATAATAATGTGGACATCTTTTCTTATGCTTACTTGCAATCCATATATCTCTTCTGGTGAGCAACCTTTTAAGGTCCATGGCACATTTTTACCTTAAGTTGTTTATTTTCTTATTGTTGAGTTTCAAAAGTTTTTGTGTATTTTGGATAATGATTCTTTATTAGAAACAAACTTTGGAAATATTTTCTCCCAGTCTGTAATATGCCTTTTTACTCTCTTGACAATATGTTTTTGAAGAGCAGAAATTTTTAATTTCATTGAATTTCAGCTTATCAATTTTTTCTTTCATAGATTATGGTTTTATTCTACTATTTAAGAGTCATTGTCTAATGCAAGGTCATCTACATTTTCTTCTATGTATATCCTTATTTTCTTATTTTCTAGGATTTTTATGGTTCTGTATTTTATACTTAGGTCTTTAATCCATTCTGAATTAATTTTTGTGAAAAGTCCTGCCTTTTCCACTGGTTCCTCTTCTGAGATCCATTCATATGTTTGTTTGTTTTTCCTGAAAATCCATCTGAGCTGTTTCAGTCCCTACAATTCTTGGCCATGGTGGTATGGAGACTGGAAGCAGTGAATTTCTATCACTGTAGGACCAATCCAAGTCCTCACTGTCACAAATGGCCATTCCTTTGAGATTGAGAAGATCACACTAAATCAAGTGCCTCCCTTAGAGGGTCAAGGAGATCAGTGCTGTATCTATTCCTGGAGGATTTATTAAAGGAAACGATTTATCTGAAAGAGTTCCTGTTAAAATACATGTACAATAGGAATCAGTTGATTCAATTGGACATGATAGGGATCACTAAGTAGCTTTTCACAGAGGTCTCAATGAGAGAACACAACAATTCAGACATGTAATCATCTTCCTTTTCAATAAGCCTGATAGTAAAATGGTTGTGGTATTATTGATGGACACTCAGAGAACATCTGATAGTCACTTTCAGAGATTCAGCCACAATACTTGTCCTTAGAAGGATGATAAGCTTAATACAGGTATATAACATATACATCCCTATTCCAAAATGTCCAAGAGGGTGATCTTCAGAATCTTCATCTTTTTGCTGAGTATGGGTAGCTGGCAGGAGAAAAATATTCCTGAAGCCATTTCAAAGACTGACATTTTTTCATTGAGAACTGAAGTTACCCACATGGATTTGGGGAAGCTAATGGTGGCACCAAACTTTTTGAAAACTTTCTAAAGTTTTCAGAGAACCAACATGAAAAACCGCAGAATGTTTGAAAAATATATTGTTCCTATTTCACCAAAATATTACTGTTTTCTGCTACCTCATCCTGGCTTAAAGGGAGCTACCAATCTATATTTTGAAGGAAAAATTAAAGAAGTAGAAGATGAATTCACCAAAACTTGAAAATATTGATTCCTTGGATGTCTTAGTCCTGAGAGCCTAGATAATACAGAGATCAAAGAGAATAAAATCACTTATCAAGATCTGGTGGACTACTTCAAGACTTATAAAAAAAAAATCCATGAAGGTAAAGAATTATCACATCCCCAATCCAAGTGCAGGCCATATCAAAAGGTAACACTTTAGTGGCCATAGCAACTATTTAAGACACACGTAACAAGACGAAAAACATCTATGGTTGTAACAAACTACTTCCAGTTCCATATGACTTGGAGGCCAAATAGGTGGAGCTTAAGGAAGAATTTGTAAAGCTATTTTGAGGGGCAACAGAGATGTGTAGGTAAAAATTTGGCTAGTGTTATCAGCAGCAGTTGGGAAATAAAAGAGATAAATAGTACATCTAGGATATCAAGCATAGTAATAGCAAGAATATCTTTCATGAAGCTTAAACCACTGCAACACTGTTTTTTGTAATCTTTACCACGTAAGTGATTGTTAGTCTAACTAGATTCACTGGTTTGGACATTACAGCTTGACTACATAATATGATAATGGAATTGACCCTTATCACCCTGTGCTCTTGGGCATATGTTTGGTACTCTGGAGAATACCAAGAGCTGGATGCTGTAATAGATCAGACAGGTGCAGCCTTGTGGGACTCAGCCTTTATACAAGCTTTATAGTAGAGCAGCAAACCACAAAAATCTGTATCATCAAGTTTTTCCTGCTCTAAAGTCAGATTCTGCTAAACTATCAGAAAAGAAGAAATATAATCCGATTTAAATAATACAGCTATGTAATAACCAATTTTCAAAAATATTAAGTTTTATGTCTCTATGCAAACATTCAAAGTGCTTTCATTAGAACAGAGTAAAACACCAAATACCTCTGAAGACCAAAAAATGGTTTAATTCTTTTCCTTTAGTGTTTGATAAGCAGGTTATGTATCCATAGTTAAATCATTTTGTTAGTATGTACTTTCCTGATTTTGTGTTCAAATATGCTATCATATTTATCTATTTATAATGATGGAACTTACATTCTCCTCAAATTTACTAAATTCTACCACTGGATTATAATTAAACCATATACTGATATTTTAAAAGTTGTGAAAAGTGTTAAGTCTGTGTCCAGATTCATTGTTTTGTATGTGGATGACCAGTTGTTCCAGGATTAAAAAGACAATCCTTGCTGTATTGTCTTTTATTGGGTCCTTTGTCAAGATCAGTTGATTCTAACTTACGTGGGTCTACTTCTGGGCTCTCTATTGTGTTCCATTGATCTATTTATTTTGCCAATATCTCACTGCCTTGATTACTACAGCCTAGAGTAAATCTTGGAATCAGACAGTATAAATTTTCCAACTTCGTTCTCCTTCTTTACTTCACTGGTTATTCGGGCTCTTCTTCCTCTTCATATAAACTCTAGTAGTAAATCATCAATATCCACCAAATAACTGGCTGGAATTTTGGGTGAAAATGTATTGAAACAACAGAGCAAGTTGGGAAGTAATGGCATCCATGAACACAGAATACCTCTCTATTTACTTATTCTTTGATATCTTTCATCAGAGTTTTGTGGTTTTCCTCATATAAATCTTGTATGTATATTTTAGCTTTATTCCAAATATAGTTTACATTAATATAAATGATATATTTTTAACTTTCAAATGCCACTTGTTCATTGCCATTTTGTAAGAAATTAACTTTTGCATATTAACCTTCCATCCCGTAACTGTGTTATAATTACTTATTTTGTTGTTGTTGTTGTTTTGTTTGTTTGTTTTTTTAATTTTTTAAAAAGATTTTATTTATTTATTTGACAGGGAGAAACACAGCGAGAGAAGAAACATAAGCATGAGGAGTGAGAGAGGGAGAAGCAGGCTTCCTGCTGAGCAGGGAGCCCGATGCGGGTCTCGATCCTAGGTTTCTGGGATCATGACCTGAGCCGAAGGCAGTTGTCCAACGAACTGAGCCACCCAGTCACCCCTATAATTACTTATTATCCAAGAGATTTTCTAAATATTTTTTGGATTTTCTACACAGATGATCATGTTACTTGCAACGAAACATAGCTTTATTTCTTCCTTTAAATCCTGTATACATTTTACTTGCTTTTCTTGTCTTACTGCATTAAGTAGGACTTCTAATTATAATATTGAAAAGCAGTGGTAAAAAGGCACATCCTTACCTTGTTCCTTATCTTACTGGGAAAGCTGCAAGTTTCTCATAGTTAAGTATGATACTAGCTGCAGGGTTTTTACTTTTTTTAAAAAATAGGTGTTTTTCTTCAATTGAGTTGAGGAAGTTCTCTTCTATTCCAAACATGAAGCAGTACGGGATTTTGGCAAATGTTTTTCTGCATCTGTTGATATATGGTCATATAATTTTTCTTTTTTGGAGTGCAATGTGATGGATTACATTAACGTTCAAATGTTGAAATAGACTTGCACATCTGGGATAAATCCCAGTTGTTGGTGTTCTACAATTTCTATACACTTTTGGATATGATTTGCTAACATTTCACATATTTTGCATCTATATTCATTGGAGATATTGATTTGTAGTTTTCTTGTAACACTTTTGTCTGGTTTTGAAATGTGAGTAATACTGTTCTTATAAAATGTTAGGAAGTATGTCCTCTGATTCTATCCTCTGAAAGAGATTATAGAAAATTCATATAATGTTTTTCTTAAATGTTTGGTAGAATTCACCAGGGAACCCATCTGGGCCTGGTGCTTTCTGTTTTGCAAGATTACTATTTATTATTTCAGATTCCTTAATAACTGTATAGCCTTATTCACACTGTATATTATTTTTTCTGTGACTTTTGGTGAATTGTATCTCTGAAGGAATTGGCCCTTCTCATAGGATATCAAATTTGTGGCCATAGAGTTGTTCACCATATTCTCTTATTATCTTTTTAATGCCCATGGAATATGTAATGCTGCCTTCTCCTTCATCTCTGATAGTAACTGTTTTGTTTTCCCTTTCTTTATTTCTTAATGTGCCTGGCTAGCATCTTATCAAAATTACTAATCTTTTCAAAGAAACAGCTTTTGGTATTGTTTTCTTTTCCTACTGATATTCTGTTTTCAATTTCATTGATTTCTGCTCCAGTTCTTACTACTCATTTTCTTCTATTTTAGAAAACTGTTTTCCTAAGGTGGAAGTTTAGATTACTTACTTTTTACCTTTCTTGTTTTCTATTATACACATTTGATGCAAAAATTTCCCTTTAAGCACTGCTTTCATTGAGTAGTCCCACAAATTTTGAAAAGCTGTGGTTTCATTGTCATTTAGTTCAAAATATTTTTAAATTGCTCTTATAATTTCTTCTTTGACCCATGTGTTATTTTAAGTGTGCTATTTAATCTTTGCATATTTGGGGATTCTCCAGTTTTCATTCTGCTACTGATTTCTAGTTTGTTTAATTCCACTGAGGTCTGAGAGGAGACACTGTGTTATTTCTATTCTTTCAAATTTGTTAAGATGTCTTCTATGCTTCTGAATGTTCCATGTGTTGGTGAACTTTGAGGGCGACACAAACCAACCCATAACCTTTCCACCCATCTATACTCTGTATTGATCCCATTCCAACATTTCCCAACCCATAACCTTTCCACCCATCTATACTCTGTATTTATCCCATTCCAACATTTCCCTTTCTATTATTACCTCTAAATCTAAGATTTTACCTAAATATAATTTTAAAAGTCCCAAATCTTATCATTTAAAGCATCTAAACTATATATAGGTGAGATGATGGATATGATTCATCCTGTGGCAAAAGTCTTCTACCTGTCTGGACATTCAAATCCTAGAAAAAATTATTTGTTTCCAAAATACAATGGTGGTCTAAGCATAAGATACATTCACATTCAAAAGGAAGAAATTTGAAGAAAAAAAAAGTCCACAGGTTCCAAGCAAGCCTTAAATTTGTCACAGCAAATTCCATTATATTTCAAGACCTGAGAATAATTCATCATGGCTCTGTCCATTGGGCCTAATCAGGGCAGCCCCACACTTTCAGTCCTACATGACAGCATGGCAGTATTCATCCCACTCTCTCTGGTCTCGGAGCCACTCTTTGAGTCTTTCTTCTCTTTCTTGAATGATAATACATATTTGCAGCTAAGTAAGTTTGGCTGCCCCATTTCTGTGTGTAGTATTGTGGTACTGTAGTATTGCAGTATTCCAGTACCTTCTTTCATTTTTTTCCATCTCTGTCCTCCTCAGTCCAAGTGGGAAAATTTCTGCTGACAGTTGATTAGATCCCTAAGTCACATATCTAATCCTTTAGAAAAAAATGTAACCAGGTGCATCTTTTTTTAAAAAAAAAAAGATTTTATTTATTTATTTGACAGAGAGAAACACAGCTGGAGAGGGAACACAAGCAGAGGGACTGAAAGAGGGAGAAGCAGGCTTTCTGCCAAGCAGGGAGCCCGATGTTGGACTCGATCCCAGGTCTCCAGGATCATGACTTGAGCAGAAAGCAGTCACCCAACCAACTGAGCCACCCAGGCACCCCAGGTGCATCTTTATATTTTTCCCCACAGCACACTTCTGGATCTTTTGAACTATGGATAGGCTGAAATTTTTCAAAATCATCAAGCTCCCTGACACTTTATAACAAGGATCACCTTTCCTTCACTGTCTAAAATCATATGTTCTTCATTTCCATCTGAGATCTCACCAGAAGCACCTTTAATTCGTATTTTTAGCAACAGCCTCTTCAAGGCAAACTAAACTTTTTCTAACACATTGCACCTCAAAAATTCTTCCAGCCTCTACCCATTACCCAATTCCAAAGCCACTTTCAATTTTTTTTTTGTTATTTGTTGAGGCAGTGTACCATTTTCCAGTACCAAAATCTTTAATAGTTTCCTAGGACTGCTACAATAAACTACCACATATTCGATGGCTTAAAACAACAAATCTATTCTCTCATAGTTCTAGAGTTCGAAATTATTCAAAATCAAGACATGGGGAAGGCCACATACTTTCTTCCCGAGAGTCCAGTGGCTTCAATCCTTGGTGTTTTTTGGCTTACAGATACCTAACTCCAATGTCTTCCTTTGTTGTCACATGGCAATCATCCCTTTGTGATTCTGTATCTTCAAACAGCATTCTTCTTTTTCTATTTGTGTCTGTGTCCTTTTCCTTCTTATAACATCACTAGTTATATTGGATTAGGGACCACTCTAATGACCTCTTCTTAATTTGATTACATCTACAAAGACCCTATTTCTAAATGAAATTATATTTACAGGCAGTAGGGTTATGACTTCAATATACATATATACATTTGGGGGGGAGGAAAGGGGTAAGGGGAATACAACTCAACCCTGAACACATGCATTTTATATTTTTTCTAGGAAATGAAGTAAAATATTGAAAACTGCTATGATTATTTTGAGTCTAATATAATTTTAAGTCAAAAATAAAAGCCTGTATGATTAAATAAGAAAATATGTAAGAAAATAAAATTTTAGCCAAATTTTGCTTTTTACTAAAAATGCAATGATCAACAGTAAAGTATTAGCCACATTAATCCAACAGCACATCTACACAACTTATAATACAATAGAATAGCACGTACAGCACTGTGTTCTTAAGCTTAATAGTTTCAGGGTAGCTTCAGAGATTGTAGGTACATTTTTTGAGGTTCTTATGTCATTCCTGGAACCCCGACTTAGACTTGTTTCTACATCCACTCAGTGATTTTTTGAAAGAACAAAATTGCCTGTACTAAACCACTTTCTCTTTAAAATACATAAATGAGGGGTGCCTGGCTGGCTCAGTTGGTAGAGTACACTACTTGATCTCAGAGTCATGAGTCCACACCCAACATGCTGGGTGTGGAGCCTACTTAAAAAATTTTAAAAATTATATAAAATATATAAAGAATTTCCATTTGCAGCATTAGAACCTAACTGAAACCACTAGATAGTGATGGCTTTGTTAAATGGTGAGTACAGGGGCATCTCATCGATTCTTAGTGTAGGGACATCCTGGAGAGGCACACCTTAGTTCCTAGTCAAATTCAGTATAAAAATACCACATTCCAGTTACTTCAGATCCTCGGTTTATAAGCCAAATACATGCTGACACCAGTCTGCAAGAATATGTTGGCAGAAATTTGAGGCAGTGATACCGATGATGGTGTAAAACTAAAAGTAAAATGAACATCTATTACTAAGGAAGTAATTAAATAAGAGGTAATATATGCTTGTATTAGAGATTGCACAGCATTAAGAAATGAACTGGGTATACCTGTAGCAACACAGATATCTCACAGAAACATATTAAGTCCAAAGGAAGAAACAAAATATGATCAATAGCACACTATTTATGCTAATGGAAAACAAAAGAACAAATGCTATGAAACATACATTAACAAACAGTTATCTATCAAGCACATGAAAGACTCTGTTTTGCTTTGTTAAGGGAGAAATAAAAGAAAGTGAGGTACAGGGATAAAACTAAATGAATTAATTGGTTTAATTTATCTGCCACATAAAAGTAAGTTTGCAGTCAAATAGTTAGAATTCTATATACCTAACATTGAGTAGTTACACACTAAAACTTGGTTGTAATATATGGTGAATGTCTCCACAGAATTGATGGGACCCTTCCCAATTGTATAACTTCTGTGAAAGAAGATTCAAAGCGAAGTAAGCATTGCTACGAGAGTCATTCAAAATAGAGCCAAAAAGACGAGCACAGCACCTATACAACTCCTGTTTCAATTCTCAAAACACCAGGAACTTCTGATTTTGTCAATTTTAACTTGTCAACTGTAACCCTACCACCTCCAAGAACACAACTTTCTACTTAGCACTGAGATAATATAATATATGTTAGCGGAGTAGCAAACCATGTATCAGTTTAAATTCTGCCAGTACCAATCATAACTCTTTAAAAACAGTTTATGTAACCTTGCAGGTTTGCCTTTATAAACCTGCATTACCAGTTGACAATTCCGAGCACACTTTTGATTTTGGTCCACTATGGGCCTTTGAAACTGCAATCCTTAAAACACCAAATAAATGCTTTTGAATGCTTTACAGCTTCTTCTTGACTGACACATCTTTGCAGTTAGAACTGACAATTCCCCAGTAGAAGGGATAGGACATAACTGGCTAATTCCGAGATATTCTGATTCACCTTTGCCATGATGATCAGTATAGCTAATCCAAGTCTAAGTGTCCTACCCTTGACTATAAGGACAGTTTCGTGGCTGATCCAATGCACAAGAAAGTCAGGATTTACACTGGGAACTCTAGGTCACAGATTTCCCAAAACTGTCATTGACCTTTTGCAAACATGAGGGATGTCTACAAGTAAATCTAGCACACCTGAGGGCAAATGTAGGAGACTCACAAGAACAAGGGCCCTGGTCTTTATGTTTATATCAACCAATAAATCTCCTTAAATGTTTAAACCATTGAGAGTTGAATTGTACAGGACAGAAGACATCATTCATCCACAAAATATACACTGCTTTATCTCTGATTCCTTTTTTATTTCTCCTGCTGTCCACTAGTATGTGTATATACATGCATTAATGTACTGATGTATGAGTTACTTTATTGGCACTACTGAAACTGCATATATAGAGAATACCAACCATGATATCTAAGGAACTGGCCCTGACATGCACTTACATTTCCACTGTCTTGCAAATGTGAAAAAACTACTATTAGAGTTTCCAAGTCCTCTTTGGGGAAAAACAGAATAATACCTATTCCATGTGCACAACAGAAGTGTTCTGAAGTTCAGTGAATTTTTTTTTAATTTTATAAGCATTTTTAAAACTAGTTATTATTATCTTATATATGATGCATCTATAACAGCGTTAAAAAAATAAAATTCCCAATCTCCTTGAGTTTACCTTGTACTCTACTCGACTTCTTGCTGCACAAGGGGAAGGACAAATGTCACTTACAACTTTGAATTCCCCATCCTTTGTCAGTGTATTTCACAACCTTAACTTCATATAAGCATAGTTCAGCAGCAACTTTATATATATATATATATATATATATATATATATATATATATATATCTTTTTTTTTCAAGTTGCTTAAAGATATAACATAATTGGGTGTACCTTTAACCCAATGGTTTAAAGTCCTAAAGGAATGAACAGTATGCACACATCTTCCAGTATTAAACAGTCTGGGATCAAATAAAATGCAATGAACAATGTCTGTTCCTACTGAACCGGAAATGTTGTTAGTGAGATACTGAACACAGATGACAGTGCTACCTCAAGAAACATAATGAGGGAGTTTTATCAAGCCAAACCTTTTAAACCGTTTGAACTCCATAAAAACCTGCAGGCATGACAGATTAAATGTAATGCTTACCTCTGATTCTGAGCTGCGGCTTGTATCGTCCAATTCCTGTAAATAAGAACAGATGTGCTGTTAGAAGGTTTTGATTCGTGTTTTTATTTCTCAAAACTCACCTAGCATAGTGAGGTTTTTCCATTTGGGGGATGGTAGAGTAGCTTTGTTTTCTCACTCAAGCATGTCAGAAATGGGAAGGTAAGTCTCACTCATCTCCATCTTATTAAAGGAGAAGCTCAAAACAATTTACAGAGACGGATGTGTGCTTTAAAGATGGATGAAAAGAGACTGATTTACTCAAAGACATCTTCAAATATTTAGAGCAGGAGAAAAACATCACTTTAGCAAGTTCAGAAACATAACAATTATGACTTTCAACCTGTATGCACATTACACCTGCAGCAACTTGAGAAGTCAATAATCACCTAGAACAAATAAACAGGATAAAGATATTACAGGCATCCCATCTCTAGGCAAGCCTTCTACTCCTGTAAATCACATACCCTCTGCTCTAAGGATACATATTGTTACATTTTAATAGAGCGATTTCTTCAGCAAAACCTGGAAGCCTCAGCTTTAGCACATACAAAAAAAATAATTTACAAGTTTGGCATTTTCATTTCTGCTGGCGACAGGTTCATGAGAGCCTCACAAATCTAATTAAACAGTTCACAGACACACAATTAAATATATTCACCTGACAATGATATGGGGAGGATGATGACAATACCTCTTACTTACACTGAACATTTTACCCAAAAAACCTAGAATATTGTAATAAAAATTGCATAGTGTCATATAATAATATGGGCTTTATTATGATTACAGCTACAAAGATGCATATAATAAAATAAATAAAGTGTTATTGTCTGAGTGATCATATTTATATAGTAACTATACTCTGCATATTAAAATTGTAAGAGAATAAATTTCAACTCTCCTCACATGATGTCATAAATGAAAAGGAAAAATAGTCAACTTACATGTTTTCCACCCACTCTGAAATGAAATGACTATTTGACATTACACTTTTGAAAGTCAAATCACCAGTTTCCTTTGCCATTAGGCAATACAACTTTTGTTTCTCTCTATATTATATATATATACATTCTGAAAATTACATATTTAAAAAAGAGCAAGCAACCAAGAATACAGGTAAAATACAATAAAGCCAGAAAGCAAAAATCCATTTTTTGTTACTCTTATTTCTGTTTGTGATTGGGGATTGTGAAGGACTATAAAGCAATTAATTCAGATCATCAATATTATTGACACAGAGATAAAGCACAAGTAGGCAGAGTGGCAGGTACAGGGAGTGGGAGAAGTAAGTTCCCTGCTGAGCAGAGAGCCAGATGCGGGGCTTGATCCCAGGACTCTGGGATCATGACCTGAGTCAAAGGCAGACATTTGACTGAGACACACCGGAGCCCCCAACAGTTTCTCATGACAGTGAGAAATCATCATCTGAGATGATTAATTGGATGATTCATGCCATCCGCACATGGTAAGAATTATGAATCTACCATCTTTGAAACCCTAGTTCCATGCAAAGTGAAAAATTAGTAAGCATTCCAGAAATGTCTACTAAATAAATTTAACTACATATATATTTAAGAGCTGCTTACATACAGCACATGTATGGACAAAATCATAAGGTTTAACATTTAAAAGATTTCTGATTATGTGATTTCTGAGTAGTACCAACTCTTATACAGGGTTGCTAGGGGAAATAAAGTAAGACAATAATACATTTAAAGTAGTTTGCCCTGTACACTCTAAGAAATGCTAGCTGTAATTATGAGAAATTACTATTATTGGTAAGTCAGTGCTTAATCATCCTCTAATAATGTTACTATATTAAGTATTATATTTCATAATTACTAATAACATATAATCTATTTAAGCCTGGATTTCAACACATAAAAGGTTTGTCTTAGAATGGGGGCTGTTATGTGAAAAGCTGAGAAGAAAAAGGGAAAAAAAAATAAGACTTCATTAAATACTTGCACAGTCACAAGTTTTGGGTTAGAGCCAGAAAACAACAATTGTGTGGGGTTGATAAAATAAGATTTTCCTTCAGAGGAAGACAGAATATATTCCACTTTGAGCTATTATTTTAAAATTGCTGGTGCCCACATGTAGGCCAGAAGTAACATTACTTCAATTTTTCATATTTATTTTTAACCTTTCCTGAAAACATGTATTAGGCTACTCATAACACTCACAGAAAAACAAGGTGCTGCTTCCTGCCTATTCTCTATGATTTCATAATCTGAAGAACCCCACTCAAAGCATATACTCTTCAATAAAAAATTATGAGAGACAGGACAATTAAGAAGCATTTTCAGATTTAAAGCCAAGATCATTAGAAAGAATGCCAAAATAACAACAAAAAGATCATGACTTTATATTTAACTTTCTAAGTATAATATACAGTTACATGGATCAAAATCTAAAACTATAACAAAGGTATACACAGAAAATTTTCCCCTATCCTTGTCTTTCATCTGCACAGTTTCCAATTGAAGACCTAAGATGGCGGCATTTCAATAAAGAAAAGTACTACTGGCATATCAGGTGTAGAAAGCAACCAATGAACAAATCTGAGTAAAGTAGAGAAACTAGCCAACTTTTGTTTTGTGATGAAGATTTTTGGGCATTGTAATACTTAACACTTGCTCTGTAAATTTTGTGCTGTTCAGAGTATATCCTGTAAGAAGTCACTCTATAACAGGTCTCTTCTGATTTGTTTAGTGTCTATTTCTCTGGAGTCATTGTTGTTTTTTAATAGTTTCTTATCCCATCCATCTATTTTTCTCTGGACAGGATGAAAAGATGGAAAATCTAATCTCAAAAAAAGAGAACAAGAGGGAGCAATGACTGTCAGGCACCTAATCAGCATGGATATAAGTAAGACGTTGGAACTAGAGTTCAAAATAATGAAAGACACCAGCTGGGCTTGAAAAAAGAACACAAGACACCAGAAAATCCATTTCTGGAGAAATAAAAGAAATAAAATAGAATCAAGTCAAACTCAAAAAAGCCTATTAATGAGACATGACAAAAAACGGAGGCTCTAACTGATAGGATAGATGAGGCAGAAGAGAGAATTAGATATATAGAAGACAAAATGATGAAGAATAAATAATTATCAAGCTTTGATCACTAAGACAGCATGGTACTGGCACAAACACAGACAAATAGACCAATGAAACAGAGTAGAGAGTCTAGATATGGACCCACAAATCTATGGTCAAATCATCTATGACAAAGCAGGAAAAAATATCCAGTGGAAAAAAGACAGTCTCTTCAATAAATGGTGCTGAGAAAATTGGACAGCTACATATAGAAGAATGAAACTAGACCATTCTCTTATGCCACACACAAAGACAAACTCAAAATGGATGAAAGACCTCAGCGAGAGGCAGGAATCCATCAAAATCCTAAAGAACATAGGCAGTAACCTCTTTGATATCAGCCACAGCAACTTCTTTCAAGAAACGTCTCCAAAGGCAAAAGACAAAAAAGCAAAAATGAACTTTTGGGATTTCATCAAAATAAAAAGCTTCTGTACAGCAAAGGAAACAGTCAACAAAACAAAGAGGCAACCCATGGAATGGAAGAGGATATTTGCAAATGAAACTACAGACAAAGGGCTGATATCCAAGATCTATAAAGAACTCCTCAAACTCAACACCCAAAAAGAAAATGAACACATCAAAAAAATAGGCAGGAGACATGAAGAAGCACTTCTCCATAGAAGATATATAAATGGCTAACAGACACATGAAAAAATGGTCATTAACACTAGCTATCATGGAAATTCAAATCAAAGGTGGTAACCTTACACCAGTAAGAATGACCAAAATTAACAAGACAGGAAACAATAAGTGTTGGAGAAGCTGTGGAGAAAGGGGAACTCTCTGACACTGCTGGTGGAAATGCAAGTTGGTGCAGCCGCTTTGGAAAACAGTGTGGAGATTCCTTAAAAAATTAAAAATAGAGCTACCCTATGACCCTGCAATTGCACTAATGGGTATTTACCCCAAAGATACAGATGTAGTGAAAAGAAAGGCCATATGTACCCCAGTGTTCATTGCAGCAATGGCCACAATCGCCAAACTATAGAAAGAGCCAAGGTGCCCTTCAACAGATGAATGGGTAAAGAAGATATGGTCCATATCTACAATGGAATACTATGCCTCCATCAGAAAGGATGAATACCCAACTTATGTAGCAACATGGACCAGAGTGGAAGAGATTATGCTGAGTGAAATAAGCCAAGTAGAGAAAGTCAAGTATCACATGGTTTCACTTATTTATGGTGCATAAGGAGTAATACAGAGGATAGTAGGAGAAGGAAAGGAAATGGGAAGTATGGTAAAGTGGGGGAAGGAAATGAAATATAAGAGACTTTGGACTCAAAAACAAACGGAGGGTCTTAGAGGAGAAGGAGTGGGGGTATGGGTGAGCCTGGTGGTGGGTACTGAGGGCACATATTGCATGGAGCCCCGGGTGTGGGGCATAAACAATGAATCTTGGAACACTGAAAATAAATAAATAAGTAAAATAAAGAAGCTGAGAGAAAGAAAGATAAACTACTGGAACACAAGGGGTGAATCTGAGAAGTGATGTTAAAAGTGAAACAATATTAGAATAATTAGGATCCCAGAGAGAGAGAGGGAGACAAAGGCAGAAGGTATATCTGAGCAAATTATAGCTGAGAAGAAGTCCCCCAAATCAATGAAAATTGTCAAGATTTCAACATATAATAATAAAACTTGCAAATTTCAGAGACAAATAGAAATCCTAAAAGCAGATCAGAAGGAGATTTTCTACGAGGGTTTCTAAAAGAGTAGAAACTTTAGACTGGCAGCACATCTATCCACAGAGACCTGGCAGGCCAGAAAGGACTGGCATGATATATTCAGGGTTCTAAATGAGAAAAACAGGCAGCCAAAAATACTTTATGCAGTTATGATGTCATTCAGAATGGAAGGAGATATAAATAGCTTCCAGGACAAACAGAAGCCAAAAGAACTTCTGATCACTATATCAT
>PITA01009384.1:0-78144 GCA_004023965.1 Spilogale gracilis
TGTTTATACCCTCTTATTTATAGTCTAATATTTGTGTCAGAGAGTCATACACACAGTAGATTTCCAATATATGTTTGTTGAATAAAAGAATTTATTTTCTTATAAATTACATATCATTATCTATCTGCTTTAATTCAAAAAAATTATTTTGAGTCTTTTTTTTACCCAATTTGCTCCCTCTTCTTGCTTTGCTGTCTTGGTTCAAGAGTTCATCCATTTCTTCTAAATGATTTTCTTGCTTCCATTATTGTCTTCAGTCTTGTTTCTTCTTTTGCCATTAATAGAATCTTTCTGAAACCTATCTGTAATCATGCCATTCCCTCAGCTGGAAGCTTCAACAATTTCCCAGTAGCTTTAGTGTAGATCACAGACTTTATGCCACAACTTATAAAGTCATTCCAGTCTCTGTTCATCATGAATTTTGCACTCCATTTTCACTAGATTTCCTACAAATCCATAAGTTCCATTTATGTTTGTGTCTTCATATCTTTATTCTACAGTTTTTTCTTCCTAGTGGAATCCTCTTCTTCCTTAGTGGGGTTCAAATGTCTCTTCCTCTTTGAGCTTCTTTTTAGCTCTGGGCTGGCCATGAAATACCTTACTATTTTTCTTGTCTTTTTGTGGAAGTCTGTCCCAATGTTTTCATTAAAACTCAGTGTAGTGTAACATAGTTGGTTGTATACATTGACTATTTCTTTCTTCTCAACACACCCAGATTATTGAAACATGGGACCTTTCTTATAGTCCTGTGAGGCAGCAAAGAGTTCTGATATGCTCAGTAAGTGTTCTTTCAAAGTTGGCTAATTCTTTCCAAGTTAAGAAGTTTGCTAATTTGTTTTCAGCTGTAACATACAGATATATAGACATATGCATGTGTATAGTTGTAATAGATAATCTTATGTGTTAACGTGACCAGGCCATAATATCTAGACATTTGATCAAACATTATTGTAGATGTCTCTGTGAAGGTAATTTTTTCTGTCAGATTAACATTTAGATCAATAGACTTTGACTAAAAGCAGATTATACTTCATAATGTGGATGGGCCTCCTCCTATCAGTAGAAGGCCTTACTAGACCAAAGAGTGACCTTGAGGAAGATGAAATTCTGCCAGAAAGCAACCTCAGGATGTGAAATGTAGCTCTTCTCTAGATCCTCAGTCTGCTGGCCTAATCTGAAGATTTTGGACTTGGCAGCTTCCACAAATCAAGTGAGCCAATTCCTTAAAAAAAAAATCTCTCTGGGCATATCCTGTTGGTTCTGTTTCTCTGTAGAACCTTGATGAATACAACAGGTAATGTATATCTCTTTTCGCCTGAAACATTTCATTGATTCGCTCTCCATACAAGGTTTCTAACACACAATAACACAAAACAAGTAATAAGTATAATCCATAGGCTTAGATTTGAGAATGTTTGTGAAGGTATGTTTGTGGGATGGCCCAGTAGTCCTAGAGTTTGAATTCTGGTTCTAGCATCCAGGTGACCAGGGTAACATTACTTAAGCTCTTGGTTTTCTGTGACTTCTACCGACCTTAGGTGATTGTTGTTGTGAGGATTAATGACTTACCTGGAAAACATATAAAGTACTTAAAACTGCCTGAAAACCAGTAAATACTCAGTGAATCTTACCTGTCATGTTTATGAAGTCTCTTTCTGATTGCCTAATTGCTTCAGTTCACTTATTTCCCCTTATCAGTTTACTATGAAGAAAAGAGGGATTATGTTTGTCTGTAGTTCCTATTGTCTGCAAATTGATACGTAATAATGTATTCATTACTATAAAATTATTAGAATTTCTGGTTAGCTTATGTTGCTTGATGTAGTGATATTATATGTGTTTTCCCAGGGTGATATTTTTTGGTTGCTTATTGTTTAAACAATACTGCCTACTTTGATTCTAGGATACAAGAAATGTAGAAAGTTCAAATATACCGGTAAAAATGCAAGATATTTTCATTTATTAAAGCCATAATCAAGACAGAAGGCATTACCCAAGTAATTACTTAAGGGAATAAAAATGTTGTTTTTGAGTTTGTGAACTATTTTTTTCCTGCTGAGGGGTTGCTCAAGTTTTTTCTTTAGATATAACATATGCAAATACATACATAATTATAGCCAACGCTGGGTTTTCCTTACCCACAAAAGAAAACTGTGGTTCAAAAGAAAAATAAATCTCAAAATATATTTTGTTCAGTCTAGAATTGTACCACATGATTTAGGGGGAATTTGTGGATTTATTTTGTGAATGTCTGTGTATGTTTTAACCCTTAATCTAAAACAAGACTAAAATTAATCTTTATGCCCTAGCACACTCCTGCTTATTATTTAAGAAAATGTTTTAGAATCATGTTAATCAGCTAGGGGAGTCAATGAGAAAGAGGAGAGAGAGAGAGAGAGAGAGAGAGAGAGAGAGAGAGAGAGAGAGAGAAAGAGTGTGTGTGTGTGTGTTTCACAGAGGATTCCCATAAGACATTGCTTTTTCCTCATTACTTTCTGTTTTCCACTGATGCTATTAAAATTCCTCTTGCCCTTTCTTGATAAAGCATCATGTCCCTAAGGCTTATACTAATGTTGAAAGAAAACATTCATTTTTTTTTTTTTCCTTAAGTATGTGTAAGATTGATTATGGAGATACTTCCATCTTCTCTCATGAAGTTATCTCTTTAGATCATTACTAATAATTTGGGAATCAAATGTACTTGAAAGATGTAGATGAAACAATCTTTATTCTTTTTAGCAGTGGCAAGAGAATTTCTGATTTACAAGTGGATCAAGAAACATATACAGACTTCACAGAAATATATTAACTATGTGAAAGACATGAGTATAAATGATACACTGAGCATAAAACAGTATAAACTAAAAGGCCTATATTCCTGAAGTCATTTAAATCATTATCTGTCTTCCAATCAGGCTTCATTAAGTCAAAACAGATTGATGAGTGTTTATCTCTTTCTTAAAAATTTCCAGGAAGGAAGATGCCTCATTTAAGGGGTAATCATTACCTATATATGTACATATATTCATATATATTTAGATACAAAACATATGCTATTTAAGAAAATTCAAGTTAAGTTTAACTTGATTTGACCTTGCATTAAATATTTGCTTCTTTTTAACTTCTCAGAGTCCAGGGTAATCAGATTTATTCCTATTTTATAAAAAGAAAAAAAGAAAGAAAACACTTGCCTACATTCCACAGAGAGTTAATCAAATTTTTTTAATTAAAAAAGTTTTCTGTTTCTATTTTATTTAATGCTAGAATTCTTTCCATCAATCCAGCTTATTATTATTATTTTTTAATTTAAATGGTCTCTTACAAAACTCTCATCAATGGAGAGAAATCCTCAGGTGGCATAATTTTTTTCTTTTATACCTTGTCATTTCCACTAAAAATCTTCTTTAATGTTGTAATAAAAACTGCTTAAATCACAATATGGTAAACATGGATTAACTTTGCCCTCACTGTCCATATTTCTGTATATAAAAATCAGTTTGGCTTCAAGTTTTTGTTCTTGGGTATTTATTAGTCTTTCTGAGTAATGTAGATGCATCTGGTAATTTTCACAGTTTCCAAAGGACTTGGGAAACAACCCCAGAAACACTTTGAAAGTTGAGCCCGCTAGATCCCACAGTAGTTGTTGATATCCATGGGTCACTTTGGTTTGGCTTCTTTCCAGAACCTGGAAAGAGAAATGTTCCCTCAGACTTCCATTAAGCTCTTCTTGTAAATGACCCACATCTTGTCTTTAATTGGACTCTTCTTCCTTAGTGTTCCTGCTTTCTGTTTCCACTCTGACCTCATCCCATCCTTTCTCTCTTTGTTTTTTTTTTTTTTTTTAAGTTTTTTTTTGTGTGTGTGTGTGTGTGTGTGTTTAAAGATTTTATTTATTTATTTGACAGAGAGAAACACAGCTAGAGAAGGAACACAAGCAAGAGGAGTGAGAGTGGGAGAAGCAGGCTTCCCACGGAGCCGGAAGCCTGATGTGGGGCTTGATCCCGGGACTCCTGGATCATGACCTGAGCAGAAGGCAGACACTTAAAGACTGAGCCACCACGGCGCCCCTCCTTTCTCTCTTTGGATGTAATAGTAACACCTGGGAGTCTGAAATGGCATAATTTTATCAAACTCATTTCCCATTGTCTGATGGGATACTCATCAGAGTAGAAGCTGGCTTTTGTGTTTCTTCATGCCTAATTTTTAGCCAGGCCTTCCCTCGAATCTCTCTTATACTCATTTCTCCTTCAGTGCAAAAGAACTTTCCCTTAATGTGTTCAACAGATGCTGCTTCCCAATGCCATCTTTTCTGAATACTGAAAAGTGCTCTATTGTGGAGCCTAGCGTATATGCTTAAATATACAAACACAGGACTACTTCTTTTCTTTATTGACTTGCACTGAAATCTGTGCCTCTACTAAATAAGACACTTCACCATCCCAGTAGCAGGGTGCCCATGTGCAGAGACATTTGTGTCTCCTTAAAATACATCAGAACTTCCCAGTTTTGCCTCCAACAATATTTTAACAGATAACTCACTGCCAAAACCCAGTCAAACACTTTCCAAATCTTCTCAACAGCATTATTGATGACAGATGGTTAGCCTCCACATTTCACCAAATTGTAGGACAGTATTAGAAATCACACTGTTTCTATATGGTTATGTACGTAAGCATCATATGGAATCTCTGTTCAACTCTTGACCCTTGCAGGAGCATAAACATTTAGAAGACTTCCAAAATACCAGAAGAGCTATAATTGCACACAGTTTTATGAGAACTGTTTACTTACTGGTCCCCTTTGCTGAAGGGGAGTTAGCTATTTGTTTTTCTTTTCATTGGAATCATAAGTGTCATTCTACTATATTTATAATGTCCATTCTCAGAGGTTACCAAAGAAAGGCCGCTAATTTTCCATGAGTGAAAATGCTCTGAAAATAGATTACTCAGGGCTTCAAAATGTAATTTCTCAGAAGTCTGTTGTTTTCAGTTAGGAGTTTTTTGACCAGAAATCAAATGATACATAGTTTTTCCTAATCACTATTTATGTTTTATTTCCTATATAGTATTTGTTTGGTTCTTTGTGAAAGTTAATCCTTAATCTCTAAGTATCAAAAGGACAATTAATAATATGGAAAATATGTTGTTAGTATAGCTATTCATATAAAAAAAACCCTAAGATTTGTAGGCTAGCTATAAATTTAAATAAGTCTCTTGGACATCAAAATATGCTATCATAATAAACAACTTACCATGGATGCTTGGAATGGTTGTCATGTTCCTAACTTCCTCAGTACCATCCTATATCCATATATTTCCTTCCTAGATTATAAACTCCCTGAAGGTGAGGGTTATGTCTGTCTTGTTCACTTTTGAATTCTTAGCAATAAGCATGGAATCTGTTGCCATGATCAGTCAGTGCTCACTAATGAATAAATAGGTGAATAAATGGATGGATGGATTTATTTAGTGTTGTCATATTATAATGTTTACTTTTTCTTAAAGAATGACATAATGAGAGTTAGTATATATTATTGGTAAAAGCCCAGCTTTAGCTCTTGTTATACTTCCTAGCCTTAAAGAAGTAGAAGGTTTTAAAATCTAGTTCCTTCAGTTTTCTCGTCTTTAAAATGAGAGTAGCCATACTTCCTACAACTTGAGAATATAGAGGAAGTGTTTTGATGGTGCTAAGCACATTGGCTCTGGGGATGGATTTCCTATATTTGAATTTATGTTCTATGCTTAATAGTTATATGATGTTACTGAAGGTTTTTGTGAGAATTTGGTAAGTTGAAACTTTTAAAGTTATAACACATAGGACTTTAAGCACTCAAAACAAATCTTAGTTATTTTTATCGTATACTATAATTTTTTCTTTCTTGAAACAAATGAGATCTTTTTGTTTCTCTGATTAAAGAGAAGAGAAAATCAGTAATTGCACTTTAAGAGCTATAAGATATGAATCCATCAGTCAAGTTGCAAATGTGAAAAAAAGTGCTTGAGAACAAGGAGTAGAGATGGAAAGACAACTCTTCAGTATAATAGAACTTTACAGAAAAAGGTTAATTTGTTTTCTCCATCCATCTATTTACTTAATTCATTCTTCATTCAACAATATATATTGAGCTCTGGCTCATGACAGGCACTACTCTAGGTGTAGTAAATATAGACAGTAGTTAGCAAATAAACAGAAATAATAGCCTTCAACAGTGCTTAGAACCATGTATGTTTTTTACTGTTGTTTGTGTGTGTGTATAGAAAAAAGTGATAAGCAAAATAAGTAAATATATAGTAGACTAAATACCTGTAATAATTTGTGTTTAGGAGAATATAGCTCAGAGAGAGATAATTTGGCATTTGGCAGTACAGTTTTCCCAGAGTGGGCAGGAGAACCCTCATTTATACAATGAACTTAGGATAAAGATCAAGCACAGATAAGAGAGTGAAACATGCTGATGATGTTTTTGGAAAGGGCAGTCAGTCAGAGTGAGAAGCAATTAGAAAAACCCTGATAAGGAACACTAGCTAGTATATTCCAATAACTTAAGGAGGCCAATCTTTTTGCAAGCAAGTTCTACAAGGAGGAAAGTCATAGGAGATGAAATCAGAGAGGTCAGTGGGAGTGGACTGGATCATGTAGGGCCAAAAGAAGCCAATGGAATGATTTTGCTTTCACTTGTAAATCTGAATGTTTTTAGCAGGAGGATGAAATTATCTGATCAACATTTTAACAAGATTATTTTAGTTACTTTATTGAGAATATACAACAGGGAGGACAAAGGTGGAAATAGAGTATGGAGACTTTTGCAATAACTCAAATAAGAGACGATGTGCTCTTGAACCAAGGTGTGACACAGGCTGTGAAAAGTTAACAGATCCTGAAGTTATTTTGAAGTTAATTAGATGTGAGGAAGGAAAGTACAGAGAGACACTTTTTTAAAAATATGGAGCTACTGGGAAGATAGAGTTGCTGCTAACTATTTAGGAAGGCTGAAGGGGGTAAATGGGAATTAGGTGGGCTCTTTCAGACTAGTGGGGATTTTTGAGTAGACTGCCATATCTACATATCTCAAGTTCAGGGTAGAGCTTGGATTACAAATAGTTGGAAGTCATCATTGTATTGAGAACTTGAAAATGCACCCCCCAAATCGTATCAAAAACTTTTTGTGTAAAAGAAAAATAGAATTCAACAAGCAAAATACAGTTATTAATTACAAATTAGGAAAAAATATTTTCAATTTATATCACAAAGATTAAAACCCTTATATATATATATATATATATATATATATATATAATTTCTTTTAAAAGAAGAAATATTAATAATTGGAAACTCAAAAAAATGCATATAGCACCAAAACATAAGTAAGATGCTTAAACTCATTTACAATTATTGATTTTAAGTGCAAATCACAGTGAGATAATGCATCAAGAACTTTATAAATGTTTTGGCAAGGCTCTGGGGAAATAGGTACTTTAATTTGTTGCTGTGTAGGAATGTAAAATGCCACTCTAAGGGAACTGGGAGATACCCAGTAAAATATATTTCTTTATTCTTTTATCTAGCAATTCATTCTCATAATCTACTTGGAGATACCCTTGCAAAAATGCAAAATGATGTATGTACAGGGATATTGATTTTGATAATATTTAAAATAACAGAAGCCTAGAAAACACCTATATGTCCACCTGTAGTGAATTGGTTTAAAATAAATTATAGTTCCCCATAATATAGCACCAGTCCTCCGTAAAATGTAATGAGGAAGACCTCTATACACTGAAATGAGGTGATTTCAGAGTATTTGTTTAAGTGATGAAAAAAATACAGAAAATTCTCCCCATTTATAGAGTGGAGAGAGAAGAAAAGATGAAGGAATCAGGAAGCAAAGACTTTTCTGGATATATATTGCATTGTGTTTTTTGTTTTAGAATCATTTAGAAATAATTGCTAAAACAGAATAAAGATTAAACAAATAATTCAAATTTTATAGTGTGTGTTGAATGATCACATGGAAAAAAGATGACTTCATGTTATTTAAAATGCAGTATTTCTACTGTATAACTCTAATAAGATATTTTAAAGACAAACATCTATTTAAAAAACAATTGGGGACCCTGGGTAGCTCAGGTGTTAAGCATCTGCCTTCGGCTCAGGTCATGATCCTGGAGTCCTGGAATTGAGCCCCGCATCAGGCTTCTTGCTCTGCGGGAAAGCTGCTTTTCCCTCTCTCCCTGCATCAGGCTCTCTGCTCAGCAGGACACAAATAAATAGGCTTTTCTTTCTCTCAAATTATAAAGGATTATTTCTTTGGTTTTACTTCTGAATAAAAGGTATTTTTTATACCTTTAGAGAGTATTCTGGTGTTTGATTAGAGCTATAGATCAGTTTTGTCTTTTTTTTCCCCAGATGGCTGTGCAGTTTCCTCAATACCATGTATTTTTAATCACTGTTTGAAAATGCTAACTGTATCATATGCTAAATTTCTGTACATATTTGGTTCAGTTTCTGGACTCCATATTCTGTTCTATTGACCTTTCTAATAGTGAATCTACTGTTTATTATAAAAGCTTTGTAATGTGCTTTAATATCAGTAATTTATCAGTTTTTTCATAGTTCTCCAAAATATTTTTATTTTAAAAATTTTCCCATGGGCATTTTAGCATCACTTTTCTTAGTTCCAAAATAAAACAACAGCAACAATAAACAACTCTCACTTCCCCTGAAAACAAAATAAAACAGAAAGAACAGACTTGTACTTCTAGGTCAGGTATATGCTTGTGTCTTTCAGAACTGTTTTTAAAAATCTCCTCACAAAGGATTTGGATATTTCTTACTAAATATTTCTAACAGTTATGTATATTGCAGAACTACCCAACCTTAGTGGTATAAAACAATCAGCTGAAGAGTTGAAGGTTGGAGGTGAATCAGTGGCTGGGGCAGGAATCATTTGGAGGTATCTTCATTCACATGTGTAGCTATTGATACTGACTGCTCTCAGGAATCTCAGCTGGGGCTGTCACTGAGACACCTATATATGGCTTGTCTGAGTTCCCTGGGCTGCCTCACAGTATGGCAGCCTTGGAGATAGTACCTAGTGCTCAAGGTTCTAAAGGGGAGTGTCCTGAGAGAACCAGATGAGAGCTCTATCACCTTTGATAACTTAATTCAGAAGCCTCCCCCACGAGTTGGTTATTTACCAAAGTTCCCACCTCTTCCCACCATCGTTTTGGGCATTAGGAATTTTTTGGGGAACAAACTTCAGCCCATAATAAATACTAATCCTATTTTCACCCCTTATAAGAGTGTTGATATTTTTGCCTATCCAGTAGAATTGTTGTCTTTACTCTTAAAGTCCAAGAATTTTATTAGGATATGTCTTGGGACCAGTTTTTCTTGGCACAGATTTAGTGTATAGATTTACTTCTTCTTTTAGTTCAAACAGCTTCTTAAAATGATATTTTAAAATGTTAATTTTCTCATGGTTTTTCTTTCTTTGAATCTTCAATTCTACATGTACTACATTTCTTTTACTTCTATGTCCATCATTTAATATTTATTTATTATCTCCTTATTTGTTTCCTATTTTTACTTCTATTTGTCAGAATCTTTGTTGTAGTCTCCATGTCATCATTCTCTTTAAGTTTTAAAATAATTTTGTCATTTTTCCCCTGAGTTCTGTCAATTCTTTTTTTACTTTTGCTGGTTTTCTGGCCATCACCTGTGTTATCTAAGAACTCTTGTATTTCTGCTTTGTGATCCTCCTTCATAGCTGCAAATAATCTGTTGTTTTAAAAATGCTTAGTAGAATATTGGGTTGGAATTTTTATCTGCTATTTTGTAAGATATTTTTAGTGAGTGTTCCTTTATGTTGGAAAATTTCTCTCATTTTTCCACATTTTTTTTTCTGACACCTTTTAATTTTGTGTGTGTGTCTTTACCCTTTCTAGGAGAACAGTGTTCTCCTAGATGTGAGTATGAGGTGGAATACAGTGGACAGTAATAAATTCCCTGGTTCACAGAGCAAGCCAAAAAGAATAGTAGAAGTATTGGTAAGGTATGAAAACTAACCAATTTAAAACAGACATCTCAGCCAACCATTATAGATTTAGAGAAAAAAAAAATTGGGAATGACTTTCTCTTGAAAATCAGCCCTCGGTTAAAAACAATATTTTATTATACTGTGGCTCTTCTATGCAGGCATCCTTCCTTTTCCTCTTAGGACCTAACTTGGCTCTGGAGAACTTTCTTGTCCAGTCCTGTGTCTCCTCTGTTTATTCTGTTGGGTGTCGCTGCCCAGGGATAGGTCTTACTTTCCGATGTAATCCATTTGCTTTTATGAAATGGATTTTTACTGACATTCTCTAAATATATTCTCCTCTGCATTTGTCTAGACAATTTTTAAGTCTTCCTTCTACCCCCAGTTGCTCATGCCCAACTGTCTTTCAACACTGCTCAAAGAAGCTTGCTCATGGTTTGGGGCCCTTACCTTTTGGAGAGCAGATATTTATTTTGCTCTTGGTTTCTGAGATTAGCCTTTGCAGTGTCAGCACTCCCTAATCTTCCCAACCACGGCAGCATGGCTGTTCTGGGACCTTCCTGCCAGGGTCTGCTGGTTTCAGTTGCTTTTGGCAGCATGAACACATAATTTGAAGTTTGTGGGTTTTCTTTGTCTCCTATTTTAAGTGAAAATGGAGTTTGTGATATATTTTTTTCTGTTCTTTTCATTATCTTATTGCTCTATTCCAGCGGAAGCAGACAGATTCAGAATTAATCAGCCATCATGCTCTTCCAGAATGATAATTAATATAATTATTTTTGTCACAGTGAAAATATGAAGGATATTGTTGCTTAGGTCAGGTAAATAAAGAGTGGACTTTATGTGGAAATATGAGACTCTCTAAAAAAATGGATCCCTTGGCAAAATATATTCCCCACTGGTACATTTTCAAGATATGTATGCTCTGGACATAATTGAGAGAAGGCAGCTCCATAAGCTTGTTAGATAAGCAAATCTATGCAGAGAGTCTGTCACTCCCTGAGAAATGAAACTGGGTAGAGGAAAAAAGAATCAGATTTACATGTTACAAAATGCTGTTCTTTATTTTAATCGACAGAATTGGATTAGACTCCAGCATCAGCATGCATTTCCCATTGTTTTCTTTTTATATTAACTACAGGAGACTCATTAGAATTTCATGGATGTAATTGTTTCTTGGTTACATCCTCAATTAATGACTATAATTGAAAGATCGGATAGGACTGGGATGACGTGACTGTAATTTAAGTGTAAGACGTCTGGGCCTCTATTTACAATGTATTTGTTATTTTTTCTTCTACTGTGGAGGAGTATTTACGAGAGGCAGAAATAAATGCATTTCAAATAGCAACGTCTCAATCAAAACAATGTGCATATTGTGTGCTGCATGTTGTTTTTCTGGGCTGTTTTGTGACTTTGCAGCCCTCAGCAGGATACATGTGCATAAAAAGAGCTTGTGCTCAGATCTTCTGGGAGGACTTGGGGGAGGAGAACTTGCCTCAACAAAGGGGAAATGGACCAGAAGGCTATCGGGTTTTGTTTTTTTTTTTTTAAATGGGATGTGTTATAACAACTGTTCAGAATCCAGCACCTCAGCTTGCCCATGCCAAGTGTTCCCTAATTAGTTTTAGATTATGTCATGGGGAAAGAAAAGAAGCCACCCCCCCATCTCCTAATTATGACTCTTCTGCTTTCTTCTTCTTATATTTCCCCCCCAAAGTAGATATTAACCTTATTAGCGTTTTGAGCAGTGCATCACTGATTATCTACACACAGGCTTTGAGAGCAGCTGCATGGGGCAGCTGAACAATTATCTGGGGTTAGCCAGATTTGCTCCAAATTTTGGGATCAGAGAAGCCTGTAGATTGGAGCTCTTGAGTTCAGGGATGTCTGTTTTTTTTTTTTTTTTTCCATCCAAGGTCAGGTGTGGACTGTGTAGCTCATTATATCTCTTTTTCAGTAGTAGTGACCTTTCTTTCTCTTGTGGGTCTTTTGATCTGGAGGGATAGCATAGACAGCCACAGGATGGACGGTGTGATAGATGAGCTGGAGAGACCAAGATGTGCGGCTGGACTAACCCACCATGGAAAGAGAAAGAAAAGTAAGGCAATTCACAGGCAGGAATAAAGAGTTAGGAAGCAGAGAGGGTGGGAAAGGAGTGGCTGCTGGTTTAGAGGTGACTTCATAATAATAACAGCCATGTTCTTTTTTAGGTTTCATGCTGATACTGTGAACTGAGGAGTTCATAAGTAACATTTCTTAATATGTTGCCTCTGCTTCAGAAACAGAAGGGTGCTTGCTAGAATGCACATTATCAGACCCCACTGAGATCTGTAGGAATCAACATTGGTGGGCATGGTCCCGGAAAGCTGCACTTACTCTGATAGACACTGGAGTTTGAGAATAACTAAGAAGGAAGAAGTGGAAAATAGAAGGAATGGAATGGTAATGACTAGACAGGGAAGGAAGCTCGGTGAGAGTGGACTGAGGTCAGATCACAGATAAGGGTCTGTGAACCGGAGCAGTGAAATATCTTTCTGTAAGTTATGCATCTAATAAGTGGCAGGGCCATGGTTTATACTTCTAAATTTGAGCCTCTTTGTACCAAGTTTAAGTCAATAGGAATAGGTGTTAGAATTTAGATGGCAAGGTTACAGGAAGAAGGCAAAGTGGTTTGGGATCCAGGCCTTGAATTTGTTATATATTGATATAGGAATACTTTTTAGGAATATGACATGAAAAGGATAATATGTTCCATTTTCTCTAACCATATATTCTAAATTCATATTTTATTTGGGTCCATGAATATTTTTGTACATAGTTGCATATTAACTGCAAAATCATACATGCATCTTTTTTGTTAAGTTAGTATTTTTTTAATTTAGCAAGGTTCTATCTCATAATTTTGAGATTTTAAGACATTCTAGTACACGTTGGCTAGTATTCGACTAATAATTTCTTGAGAGATTCATCTGTATGTTACTTAAAATCATCTTACCAGTGGTACTACATATACTGCTGACTTCGGATATAGTGCTTTCATCAGTTTTGTCTTCTGTTCAAGACTAATGCCTCTTTCCATTTTCTTGCTTGTGCCCCATTGTCTAGGACCTGCTTGCATAATCTCCATCATTTTTACTGGATTGCCTTGTTCAGCCTTGCTTTCCTAGTGGTGCAGCCTGGGTTACCCTCGTTCTTTTGGTATCTCCATTTGTCCTTCTTTGCATTTTGTTTATGAGCTTCTCCTCCAACCATCATTTTTAACTGAATTTTACTCATGGTGTTTGGATCTCTCTGCTTTTAGTAGCCCTAACAAGCTCCCCTCCCTCTTCAGCTATTAGACGTGACTATCTGATGAATAGCCTTCAATGATAAAGTCCCTTAATGACATGGTATTAGCAAAATGTTTGATAAATCAATTCATAAAGTGTTTCAGGCCCTGACTGATATTCTTAGATGGCTTTAAGAACTCAAATGATTGGCATTAAAAATGAGCAAATATGATACTAATACTGTTCACTCTATGAAAAACTAAAACAGAACAGTGTTAGATAGAGACAAGAAATTTCTTGCTCTCTCTGTAGGGTGGATGGAGATGATCTCTGTGAAAGAGGATGACTTGAATAATAAGGAACCAACAATGAGACGATCTCATTTCAATGGTACGTTTACAAGGGAGAGGTGTACAAAAGACCCTTAGATGGTAATGAACTTAAAGCCCTGGGAGAACAGAAATAAGCTTAAAGATAGGAAAGTAGTAGAAGCAGTTAATGGGGTAGGCAAGGGGAAGAACCTTCTGGCTCTTATAGATTACAACAAGGAGTATAAGGTATATCCTAAGTCCAACAAAAAATGCAGGAGGGCGTTCCAAAGGCAAGACCCTGATCTAGCCTTCCCATCTAAGTTCTAGGGAAACAAAACTGTGTCTCCTCTTACTTAATGGGCACTCATTTGCCTTTGTGAGAGATGTTTTCCTGCCTGGATTATTATTCCTAAGTTCACCAGTTTTCCTAGCCCACCTTCTTCCTTTTTGACTTTGATCTACTATAAAGAAAATACGATTAATATTAATTCCATGTTTCTCAAACTTCTTTGACCACACACTTTTATATGAAGTGTCTGTTACCTTCTTTGGGAAGGGACTCTGGACATACAAGGTAGCTGAGTCCTTTTAACAATTGTAAAATAGATATAATCATTCTCTGTTGATTACCTTTTGTATTAGGGTTCTCCAAAGAAACAGAACTGATAGGATGTATATATATGGGGAGAGATTTCCTTTAGGAGTTGGTTCAGCTATTATGGAAGCTCACGGGTCTGAAATCTTCAGATAAGGGTGTCAGGCTGGAGACCCACAGAGTAGCCACTGCTCCAGTTCAGGTCCAAAGGCCATCTGCTGCAGAATTTCCCCTTGCTCCAGGGACGTCAGTCTTTTGTTCTAGTCAGGCCTTCAACTGATCGGATGAAGCCCACCCACATTAGGGATGGCACTGTACTTTACTCAAAGACCACTGGTTTACATATTCATCTCATCCAAAACATACTTACAGAAACATCCAGAATAACATTTGACTACATGTGGGGGTGCCTAGGTGGCTTAGTCACTGCCTTCAGCACAGATCATAATCCCAGAATCCTAGGATCAAGCCCTGTGTCGGGCTCCCTGCTCAGTGGGGAGCCTGCTTCTCGCTCTCCCACTTCCCCTGCTTGTGTTCCCTCTCTGTGTTTCTCTCTGTCAAATAAATAAATGCAGACTTTAAACAACAATAACAACAACAAAAAACATTTGACTACATATGTGGGTACCATGACCCAGCCAAGCTGACACATAAAATTAACCATTATACTTATAAGATAAGATAAAAGAAGAAACCAATTTTCCCATTTTAAAAACTTGTTCTGTATTTCCTCACAGATGGATTTAGATGTATGTGCTTTTCATGCTGCCAGTAAATCAGTAACCATGGAATTAATAATCTCCTTCCAATAATGGTCATGTCTACTAAAGACATTCCTGAAATAAGTGTTAAAAGTATAATAATCAGACTATAAGAGTGAAGTGAAAAAGAATAGACCAAGGGTAGGAACACAAACTAGGTTAGGATAAAAGTTAAAAAAAAAAAAAGAAAGAAAGAAAAAGAGAGAGAAAAAAAGATTGATAAATATCTCCTGAAGAAATTCCCTAGTAAAGAGAGTAGAGACAACTAGCTTTTGAACCTAAGCTTTGTTGCAGCAGGATGGGATGATGATTTTTTTTTTTTTTTTTTTTTAGAGAGAAGCTTTAATTGATCAGCACTTCATGCAAATGTATAATGTAGGTGAACTTTATCAACATGCTGGAAGCTTACAATTATTCAAATTACACAAAGCCATCAAATATGTGGAAATCAAAACAACAGAAAGAGCTATTAATTCCTGTTCTGTCCCCTAGCATTCTAGGGTTTTACCCACGTTCGTGATGGGAAGACACTTCAACCTTGAAATTAAACAGAGAACATGTTGTGGCAATTTACTCACACATTCACCATTTAATTGTTTTAAAGGTGACCCAGGCAGATGTACAACACTGAAGTATGCACATTTTTAGTGTGCAGTCCAATTCTGTTCGTGTCTTGCATGATGGATTTGGAATTTTAGATCATTCTAGTTAATAAAAAATGTGTTAATTAAGATCAGTTTAATAGTGGTGTTTTTGGAGGATTAAAAAAATGTTTCATTTGAAAACCACATTTCCATTCTGAGGAGGTAAAGTGCTTGGAAAGAGTATATTGGATATAAAATATCTCCTAAACAACTCATCCTTCACAAACTGGAGTTCTATATTTTCTGAGTTAGAATCTATCTGCCAGTCTTCAAAGGACTGTTCCCTTTCATTCCATCCTAGACTTCCCCTGTCTCTGTGTACACCTGTGACATCAGTAGCTTAGGACAGTGGCTGCCAGCCAGAATCGTAGAACATCACTGGGAGAGAGCCCTGTAAAATGTGGGCTCTTTGTTGAGTTGGAGGGGAAAGTCACAACAGAAGGGTCCATCTGCTAGTTTCCATTTAAGCAAATCCCAGTTATAATGTGGCCAAGGGGACCACTTTCTTTGTGTCTTATAATGCCTCATTTAAAGATGTCAGAGAAATGGCATGATGGTAAATACACACACAAAAATATTAAGCTAAGGAGATCTGATGGTCTGGAAAATCCACTGCCGCTAGCTAGCTGTATGATCTAGGGCAAGTTATCAATTTTCTGTGCCCATATTCTTTCATCTGTAAAATAGAACTATAATGTATTAAAGTTGTATTATGTGCTATGCACTTTTCATACTTAATCTCTCTCAGTCTTCATGATAACATTATGAAGTAGGCAGCATTATACACCCACTTATTCTTTTGCAGAAGGGATAACTGATGCTTAGAGATGTTGAGTATGCTGGCAGCATTTGAAAGGAACTTTCCCAAATCCTTGACTTTAATGACAGAAGGGTTTTTCAGTAGACTAACTAGTACCTACCTCATTGGGTTGTTCCTGGGAAAAATTTAGGTAATATGTGTAAAACACATGACACAAATATCTGCAAGTCAATGCTACCTTTAGCACCTGAATATAGCAACAGCAACAAAGTCTTCTTAGGTAATTTTCTTTATTAGTCCCCTCCAGTATTCCCACCACCTCTCTTCAGTGCTAATACATTCAGAGTCTGTCTGTACTATTTAACAGGTATCTCTCCATGTAATTGAAACCTTTTCATTGTTCACTAATTATTTCAGGAATGAATATGTGTCCACAGTTTCAGTTGTTTTATGCAGGGAAAGCCATGGACCAACAAAGCTCCTGCTTAGAAAATCAGAATGGATTCTTAGCTCCTCCACTGGACTTTAAAGGAAAAACCTCAGAAGTTCAGCTCTCTCATTTCTCAGAAGGGAATAATGACACTCATTCTTCACTTCTGTCAGTACTAGAAAAAAAAATTAAAATGAAAGCAGGCATATGAAAGGCTTTATAAACACCAGTGTGCCATAGAAATGTAGAGGTGGTATTAGTAAGGGTTATGACATCTTCTGCTTTCTTTCCATTCATCCATTTTTATATGTCTATGAACATAAAAAGCAATAATTTTTGACTTGCAAATTTTACTGTTAGCCTCAGCTCTTGAATGACACAATGAAAGGAGGATGCATTCACATTTTATTTTTATGTGAATAAATTACAGGCAACTGTTTTTCTCTTTTACTCCCACCCTCACCCCACCCC
Source organism: Spilogale gracilis (assembly GCA_004023965.1). Classification (NCBI taxonomy): domain Eukaryota; kingdom Metazoa; phylum Chordata; class Mammalia; order Carnivora; family Mephitidae; genus Spilogale; species Spilogale gracilis. The sequence continues at coordinate 17,281 of PITA01009384.1, forward strand.
ATGACAAATGAGCTCCTCTTATTTATATTGAGACCAAAGTTTCAAAATTCTGGGAAGTATTTAGGCTCTAAAAGCCCTTCTGAGCTAATTAATTTGTATGAGGTTGGTTGGATTGCTTCAGATGGTGTCAGAAGTTGAGTTCCTCCTGAACCACTGAGGTAGTGATTTGAATATAAGAAGGCTGTTAGGGAATGCTCTTGAGGTTAATCCCTTTGCGGGAAGAGAAGGCAATAGGATGGCAGCAAGGGAAAATGTCACCTTAATCTTACTGAGGAAAGTTCTTGGCTGATCCCAAGGGGAATTCAAAAGTGGGGTGATCCCTCAAAGTTGTCCTGAGTTGGGAAGAAGAGACTGAGGCTTCTTACTTCCACAACATCCAATCTTGTACACAGCTCCCTGGAAGACGATGTGGCTTTAGGTGAATTGGTTCCCTTCACAAGAGCAATTTCCGGGATGGACTGAGAGCCAGATGCACTTGCAACTGATTAGAAATTATGCCCCTCAGTTCTGAAAGGGGCTCTGGGCAGCATTTTACAGTATCCACTACATATGGCAATGTGCCTGCTTTACCAGAACTAGATATGAATCTCCTCTACAGCCTCCTGGAAAATGATCATGCAAACTCATGGGTATTTCTGTCTACATCATAAAAAAATAACTCATATTATGTTGAACCTTATATTAGGCTGGAATCTGACTCCAGATTCCTTAATCCTTGAGGAGAAGATTCTGAAGAAACACTGCTAAGAGCTCAACCTGGCACTGGAACAAAGAGAGAAAAGTAGAATACTTGGAACTCATAAATCTTTGCTGGAAGAATAAATTGCTGAATGACAAGCGGAATTTATGTAGCTCATAGCTATAGCACCAGTCTTTACTCACAGTCACAGTTTCCAGCTCCTGAGGAAGAATAATGGCTAATATTTTTTGAATATTCACTACATACTGGACACTGTTCTGAGGGTATTACCTAAATTAACTTTGTTAATATCGCAACCTTATAGGATGTATATTATAAACCACATTTCATAAATGGGAAAACAGGGTCAGAGAGGGAGAAATGTATACGGATAGTTACATTTTAGTAGATAATGAAAACTGGAACATTGTCTTACATTTCATAATGGAATGACAGTAAATTGGCACCTCACATTTTAATCCTTACCCATATTCCCAACCATTTCTTTTTCTCTGTGCCACATGTATTAGTTTCCTAGGGCTTCCCTAACAAAGTATCACAAATTACATGGATTAAAACAACAGAAATTTAGTGGTATCTGGGTGGCTCAGTTCATTCAGCATCTGCCTTTGGCTCCGGTCATGATCCCAAGGTCCTGGCATTGATCCCTGCATGGGGCAACTTGCTAGTGGGGAGTCTATCTCTCCCTTTCTCTTTGCCTGCTGCTCCCCCTACTCATGTTCTCTTTCTCTCTCAAGGAAATAAATAAAATCTTAACAACAGAATTTTATCTTCTCACTGTTGTGGAAGCCAGAAGTCAAAAATCAAGGCGATGGCAAAGTTGCTTCCTCCTGAAAAATTGCTGAGGGAGTATTTGTTCCATGCTTTTCTCTTAGTTTCTGGTGTTATCAGCAATCCTTGGCTTGCACACATATCACTCAAGTCTCTGCCTCTATTGTCATCTGGTATTGTCCCTTTGTATCTGTCTCTGTATCTCTTCTGTTTTTATAAGGACACTAGTCATACTTGGTTAAGGGCCAACTTAATAGATAATTACTTCATATTAACTTGACTACATTGGTAAAGACATGGATTCCATAAGATCACATTCATAGGTTATCTGGGTTTAGGAATTCAGTATCTCTTTTTGGGAAGCATACTTCAACCCATAACATTATATATTGTCAAGACGATTATTCTCAGGAAAACACTAATTCAATCAATTAATATTTCTTATGTATCTAAATGTATCTGTTATTACACTAGCCATTGAAGGAAGAGTGGCTAACTAGACAAACTTTCTACCACTCAGTCAGAATATTTATTAATCACATACTGTTTATCAGGCACAGCTCCAAGAACTGAAAATACAGTAATGAGTAAGATAGTCTCAATTCTTAAGGAGTTATCTTCAAGAGGGATAGAAAATAAATATGTTAACATATATGATGGTTTCTGATACTATAAAATGGATTGTGGGAGCCAGAGGAAGATGGCAGAGGAATAGGAGACCCTAGTTTTGTCTGGTCCTGGGAATTCAGCTAGATAGCTATCAAATCATTCTGAACACTTATGAACTCAACTGGAGATCTAAGAAAAGAATTGCTGCAACACTTCAACATATAATAGTGAAGTGTAGTGAAGTGTGCAAATTTGAGACAAAATTCTGAAAACAGCACAGAAAAAGAGGTCCTTAACCTACAAGGATAGAAATACAAGACTGGCAGAAGACTTATCCACAGAGACCTGGGAGGCCAGAAAGGACTGACATGATATATTCAGGGAGATAAATGAGAAAAATATGCAGCCAAGGACATTTATCCATGTTAAATGCCATTCAAAATAGAAAGAGGGTAAAGAACTTCCAGGATAAACAGAATCTAAGAGAATTTGTGATCACCGAACCAACTCTGCAAGAAATACTAAAAGGAATACTGTAAGCAAAGAGAGTAACATAGACCAGAAAAGAATGGAGACAATATCCAGAAAGAGTGACTTTGTAGGTAATACAATGGCACTAAATTCATATCTTTCAACAGTGACTCTGAATGTAAGTGGTCTAAATGCACCAATCAAAAGACACAGGATATCAGATTGGATAAAAGGCAAGACTCAGCAATATGCTATCTACAAGTGACTTATTTTAGACTCAGAGACACCTCTGGATTGAAAGTGAGGGTATGGGGTGCCTGGGTGAGGCTCAGTGCCTTAAAGCCTCTGCCTTCAGTTCAGGTCATGATCTCAGGGTCCTGGGATCGAGGCCCACATCCAGCTCTCTGCTCAGAAGGGAGCCTGCTTCCTCCTCTCTCCCTGCCTCTCTGCCTACTTGTGATTTCTCTCTCTGTCAAATAAATAAATAAAATCTTAAAAAAAAAAGAAAGAAAGTGAGGGTGTGCAAAACCATTTATCATGCTAATGGACATCAAAAGAAAGCTAGGGTATCAATCCTTATATCAGACAAATTATATTTTAAACCAAAGATTGTAATAAGGGATGAAGGACACTTGTATCATAATTAAAGGGTCATCCAACAAGATCTAACAATTGTAAACATTTATCTCCTAAAAGGGAACAGCCAATTATATAAATCAATTAATAACAAAATTAAAGAAACACAGTGATAATAATATAATAGTAGAAGATTTTAACACACCAATCACTTCAATGGACAGATCATCTAAACAGAAGATCAACAAGGACGCAAGGATTTTGAATATCACACTGGACCAGGTGGATTTCACAGATACACTTACAGCATTCCATCCTAAAGCAACAGAATACACATTCTTCTTGTGTGCACATGGACCATTCTCCAGAAAAGATCACATGCTATGTCTAAGATCAGGCCTCAGGTGTCAAAAGATTGAGATCAGTCCCTGCATATTATAAGACCATGATGCTTTGAAACTTGAACTCAGTCACAAGAGGAAATTTAGAAAGACCTCAAGTACATGGAGGCTAAAGAGCATCCTACTAAAGAACGAATAGGTCAACCAGGAAATTAAATAAGAATTTATTTTTATTTTATTTTATTTTATTTTATTTTATTTTATTTTATTTTATTTTATTTTATTTTATTTTATTTTATTTTATTTTATTTTATTTTATTTTATTTTTTAAATGTTTTATTTATTTGACAGAGAGAAACACAGCCAGAGAGGGAACACAAGCAGGGGGACTGAGAGAGGGAGAAGCAGGCTTCCCACTGAGCAGGGAGCCCGATGTGGGACTCGATCCCGGGTCTCCAGGATCATGACCTGAGCGGAAGGCAGTCGCTTAACCAACTGAGCCACCCAGGCGCCCCGTGGAAATTAAATAAAAATTTAAAAAATTAATGGAGACAAATGAAAATGAAAACACAACTATTCAAAACCTTTGTGGGGTACCTGAGTGGTTCAGTTGTTAAGTGTCTGCCTTTGGCTCAGGTGGGACCAAACCCTACATCAGGCTCCCTGCTCAGTGGGATGCCTGCTTCTCCCTCTCCCAATCCTCTTGCTGTGGGATCTCTTGCTGTCTCTCTCCATGTAAAATAAATAAATAAAATCTTAACACACACACACACACACACACACACACACACACACACACACCAGAAAACCTTTGGGATGCAGCAGAGGCAGTGCTAAAAGGGAAGTACATGGCAATAAAAGGCTTTCTCAAGAAATAAGATAGTTCTCAAGCATAGAACCTAAACTTACAGCTAAAGGAGGTGGAGAAAGAACAACAAATAAAGCCTAAACCCAGAAGAAGAGAATATAGATTAGAGCAGAAATCAATGAAGTAGAAACCAAAAGAACAGTAGAACAGATCAATGAAACTAGAAGCTGGTTCCTTCAAAGAATTAATAAGATTGATAAACCCCTAGCCAAACATATAAAAAAGAAAGGAAGAGGGACCCAAATAAATAAAATCATGAATTAAAGAGGAAAGATCACAGCCAGCACTGAAGAAATACAAATAATTATAAAAACATATTATGAGCAACTATATGCCAACAAATTAGACAATCTGGAAGAAATGGATGCATTCCTAGAGATGTATAAGCCACCAAAACTGAAACAGGAAGAAATACAGAACTTGAACAGATCCATACCCAGCAAAGAAATTGAAGCAGCAACCAAAATCTCTCAACAAACAAGAGTCCAGGGCTGGGTAGCTTCCTAGGGGAATTCTACCAAACATATAAAGAAGGATTAATACCTATTCTTCTGAAGTTGTTTTAAAAACTAGAAATGGAAGGGAAACTTCCAAATTGGTTTGATGAAACCAACATTACTTTGTTCCTAAAACCAGACAAAGACTCCACTAAAAAGGAGAATCACAAACCAATATCCCTGATGAACATGGTTGCGGAAATTCTCACCAAGATACTAGCCAATAGGATCCAACAGTATATTTAAAGGATTATTCACCATGACCAAGTAGAATTTATTCCTTGACTGTGAGGGCAGTTCAACATCCATGGATCAATGTGATACCCTGCATTAATAAAATAAAGGGCAAGATGGGGTGCCTGGGTGGCTCAGTTGTTTGAGCAACTGCCTTTTGCTCGGGTCATGATCAAGCCCCACATCATGCTTCCTGCTCTGCGGGAGGCCTGCTTCTTCCTCTTTTGCTTACCCTGCTTGTGTTTCCTCTCTAGCTGTGTTTCTTTCTGTCAAATAAATAAATAAAATCTTTAAAAAATATAAAATAAAGGACAAGAACCATATTATCCTTTCAATAGATTTAGTAAAAGCATTTGACAAAGTACAGCATCCTTTCTTGGTCAAACTCTTTACAGTGTAGGGATAGAGAGAACATACCTCAATATCATAAAAGCCATGCATTTAAAGCCCACAGTGAATATCATTCTCAATGGGAAAAAACTGAGAGCTTTTCCTTTAAGATCAGGAACACAACATTAATGTCCACTCTCAGCACTCTTGTTCAACAGAGTACTAGAAGTCCTAGCCTCAGCAAGCAGACAACAAAAAGAAATGTATCTGAATCAGCAAAGAAGAAGTCAAACTTTCACTCTGCAGAAGACAAGATACTCTATGTGGAAAACCCAAAAGACTCCACCCAGAATTGCTAGAACTCATATAGGAATTCAGTAAAGTGGCAGGATATAAAATCAATGCACAGAAATCAGTTGCATTTATATCTACTAATAATGTGGCAAAAGAAAGAGGAGTTGATTCCATTTATGTTTGCACCAAAACCTATAAGATACCTAGGAATAAACCTAACCAAGGAGGCAAAGGATCTGTATGTACTCTGAAAACTATAGAACACATGTTAAAGAAATTGAGGAAGACACAAAGAGATGGAAAAAATTCCATGCTCATGGACTGGAAGAACAAATATTGTGAAAATGTCTATGCTACCTAAAGCAATCTGCACATTTAATGCAATCCCTATCAAAATACCATCAGTGTTTTTCAAAGAAATGGAATGAATAATCCTAAAATTTCTATGGAATCAGAAAAGACCCCGAATAGCCAGAGGAATGTTGAAAAGAATACCAAAGTTGGTGACATCCTAATTCCAGACTTCAAGTTCTATTACAAAGCTGTAATCATCAAGACAGTATGGTACTGGCACAAAAACAGACACATAGATCACTGGAACAGAATAGAGAACTCAGAAGTGGACCCTCAACTCTATGGTCAACTAATCTCTGACAAGGCAGGAAAAAATATCCATATGGAAAAAATGACAGTTTTTTCAACAAGTGGTATTGGGAAAATCAGACAGCCACATGCAGAAGAATATAATTGGACCATTTTCCTATACAGACACATCTCCAAAGGCAAGGGGAACAAAGGCAAAAATGAACTATTGGTACTTTATCAAGATAAAAAGCTTTTGCACGGCAAAGGAAACAGTCGACAAAACTAAAAGACAACTAACAGAATGGGAGAAGATATTTGCAAATGACATATCAGATAAAGGGCTAGTATCCAAAATCTATAAAGAACTTATCAAACTCAATACCCAAAGAACAAATAATCAAGGAATGAGTGGAACATTGAAAAAATAAAATATGTATTAAAAAAAAGCAAGCTGAAAAAAAGAAGAAGAAAAAAATAAATGGGTGGAAGACATGAACAGATATTTCTCCAAATAAGACATCCAAATGGCCAACAAACACATGAAAAAATGTTCAACATCACTCTGCATCAGGGAATTACAAATCAAAATCACAATGAGATACCACCTTACATTGGTCAGAATGGCTAACATTAAGAAGACAGGAAAGAACAGATGTTGTCAAGGAAGAAGAGAAAGGGGAACCCTCTTTTAAAAAAAAAAAAAAAGATTTTATTTATTTGACAGAGAGAAACATAGTCAGAGAGGGAACACAAGTAGAGGGAGTGAAGCAGGCTTCCCTCCGAGCAGGGAGCTCGATGTGGGGCTCGACCCCGGGTCTCTGGCTCAATCCCAAGTCTTCTCCTGAGCCAAAGGCAGTCGCTCAACCAACTGAGCCACCCAGGTGCCCCGAGAAAGGGGAACCCTCTTACACTGCTAGTTAGAATGTAAACTACTACAGCCACTCTGGAAAAGAGGGTGGAAATCCCTCAAAAGTCTAAAAATAGAGCTACTCTATGACCCAACAATTGCACTACTAGGGATTTACCCCAAATATACAAATGTAGTGATCCAAAGGAGCACCTACACCCCAATGTTTATAGCAGCAATGTCTACAATAGCCAAACCATGGAAAGAGCTGAGATGTCCATCAACAGATGAATGGATAAAAATGTGCTACACACACACACACACACACACACACACACACACACAATCAAATATTACTCAGCCATCAAAAAAATGAAATCAAGCCATTTGCAGTGATGTGGTTGGAACTAGAGGGTATTATGCTAAGTAAAATAAGTCAATCAGAAAAAAACAATTATATGATTTCACTCATATATGGAATTTAAGAAACAAAACAGAAGAGCACACGTGAAGGGAGGGAAAAATAAAACAAGATGAAATTAGAGAGGATGACAAACCATTAGAAACTCTTAATCATAGGTAACAATCTGGGGTTGCTGGAGGGGAGAGGTTGGGGGTTGGGGTAACTGGGTGATAGCCATTAAGAAGGGCACATGATGTAATGAGCAGTGAGTGTTATAAGCAACTGATGTGTCACTGAACTCTACCTCTGTAAGTAGTAACATACTATATGTTAATCGACTTTAAATTAAAAAATTAAAAATCATAGCATGAAAAAAAATGAAATGTGCTGTGAAAAAGCTGAAGTAGGGAAATATGACAATGAGTGACTGAGGCAATGAAGGCATCTTTATCTGAAGAGTAAGATCTCCTTGGGAGCGTGACATTTTAGTTGAGACCTGAATGACTAGAAGTGGGTGGCAATGCAAAGACCTTACAGCAGAAATTCCAAGCAGAAAGGCAGCCTTCCCTTGTTTGGGAATAAAAGTAGAATATTCAAGAAAGGGAGTGGAAGACATTCTCGCTAAAGTGTATGAACAAAGGGAAAAATGGAAAGAAACATGTTAAATAAATAAGTGGGTATCACCCTTTCCACTAGAAATTACTTGAGGGAGTTATTAAAGACCATGATTTGAATATAAGTTTTAGAAACATCCCTCTACTACATTCTGTAGGGCAGATTGTAGAGGGATAAGAACAATTGGGAAGACCACTTTGGTGACTACTGTATGAACCCAAACGAACGATGATGAGACTGTGGGGGAGGATTGTAGTATTGAAGGTGGTAAGGAGTTGGGACACAAATATATTTCAGGAGTAGAGATGATGGAACTTTGTCATCATTTTCCTTTAAAGCATCATCTGTCAATATATAACAAAACTATCAGTAGCATAGCTTCGATAGATAATTTTCATTGCTCTGTATTAGTCACATTAAGGGAGTAGCACACTGTTTCCAAACGAGCCACAAAATTTCCTGTAATATCAGATTGTAACTTTATGCATGTACTATCTCATGTGTACCTCATTTTATTTTTCTAATATTAGAAGTTTAGGTTGACCTTGACCCAGGGTACTAGCTTATCTTGCTGGTCTTCAGGGATTCTGACCACTCGTTCATGGGTTGTTCTTCTCGAGGATCTTCCCTTTGACAATATCTTCCCCAGCATTAACTGTCCCATTGATGTTCTGTTGGAGCTCTTACTTATTTCACCCCATCTGCATGGTAAATTTTTCCAACATACATCTTGTTAGTCTGTGATGTGGGGGTGGTTTCTTTGATATAGCTGCATGAAAATATGTTAAATCTTCAAACAAGCCATGACCTCTTGGAACTCTGCCTGAAATACAAATTTTATAGCCATCTGGGAGAGGGAGTTAACTTCACTGTTCATCGCCTAGTCATAGATTAGGAAGCAAGACATAAAATCAGTGTTTTCCTAACCAAGTGTGCTTTTCTATAAACATAAAACTTCTAAATAAAATATTCAATATAAATATTGATTAAAGTAAGCTATAAAGGAAGGGTCTAGGAAGAAAAAGACAAAATGGAGCAAAATTTAAGCAATTACAGTTGGAGAGGCACAGATGAGTGCATTTATTCTTAAACATGTGTACATGTAGGGGTGCCTGGGTGGCTCAGTTGGTTAAGCATCTGCCATTGGCTCAGGTCATGATCCCAGCGTCCTGGGATAGAGTCCTGTATCTGGCTCTGTGCTCTGCAGGCAGTCTGTTTCTCCTTCTGCCCCTCCTCCCTGTTCATGCACACACGTTCATTCTCTCTCAAATAAATAAATAAAATATTTAAAAAATATGTACATGTATACATATATGCATATGTATACACGTGTATGTGTGTATACATATGCATATATACATCTGCGTATAAAACTAAACTTCTGGGGCTCCTGGGTGGCTCAGTTGGTTAAGCGATTGCCTTCGGCTCAGGTCATGATCCTGGAGACCCAGGATCGAGCCCCACATCGGGCTTCCTGCTTGTGTTCCCTCTCTCGCTGTGTTTCTCTCTGTCAAATAAATAATTAAAATCTTTAAAAAAATAATAAAACTAAACTTCTGATATTCTCTCAGAGTTAATTTCAATGTCCTTGATTTTGCTCTTTAATTTCATAAATATTTCAGTGCCGTGCTAGGAGCTGGTGGTATATGAAAGCATAATGCATATCTACTCTGGGTAGGCTTTAATATAGATACCTCTTAATTGAATAAAAAGTAGTTAGCATTTTTACCATCTCAGTTCTTTCATTAAGCTGTTCAACTGACTATCTAAAGCCATACTGTTTTCATTGGATAAAGGAAACAAAACCAAATATTTTGTGTCCCTTTCTTTTACAGTATATTGAGAAAAGGAAACTAATATGTATCAATTCTTCTTTTCTTGAGAGTGATTTAAGGAAACAATGTATGTTACAGTTATTTGCTCATTTTGTTAATTTTGCTTTTACTGTCTGCCTCTGAAAACTGGTCATCAACTTTCCTATAACATGCTTAAACCACTGCCACTTAATTTTAAAGGTACTAAACTCTGCTGCCATGGATGTTATGGCAGAGCTTAAGTAAATCATACTGCAACTATTTTAAGTGAAACAAGTGAATGCCCTGTCCAAAAACAGTAACTAGTTTTCCCAGTGGAGATAATTATGCCTTTCAGTACAGTTCAGAATAAAAATCAACATCAACAGTTTAGTGCATAAATAGAAATATGCTCTAGGTTATCCTGTCCTGGTAAGTGTAAGCAGGAAAAATTAAAAAAAAACAAAACAAAACAAAATCAAGTGAAAAGAAATTCTGGGTGTTAATGGAATATGAACAACAACAACAACAGCAGCAGCAGCAGCAGCAGCAACCCTGATACTCTACTCTGAAATGTTACGATTTCTAAAAGTGAAAGAAATTTCACAAAAGCATGTAAACGAATTTTTAAAAAATCTAAATATTCAAGCTTTAATTCAGTAAAACAGTTACTGACCTGTAGTACTGTAGTACTTGGAGATGACTGTAATCAATCAGAATAACAAGATTTTCCTAGAATATCAGATTCCAACATTAATGCATAATCAAAACCAAATGCAGGCATAGGCCCCTCAAGCCCCACACCTTTCCTGAAAAGCAAAAGATGGGAGCTGGAAGGATGACAGCATGGGAGTGTGGGGAGGTCATCTAGAGAAACTAATTAGGCAGTCACATTAAAAATAAATTGTTTTTATCTTGTCACTGTGTACTTTCCTGCTAAATGAGCTCCTAGGTAGTCTATCCTTTTTAGTCTCTTTCTGCAGGTGCTGGTGCTTAATGCTTTTTGATACTAAATGAGAGAAAACCAAGAAGAAATGTTCATTGTACATTAAGCCATCTGTCCTTTGAGAAGAACACCATTTGAAAAATGCTGATTTCCATATTGCTATATTCACTGGTATACTGCTATCTATTAACTGGAGAGTAGTACATAAAGAAAAATAATGTTCTAAGTATGAGTTTCATATGCTTGGCAATAATGAGGGTTAACATAGTGTTTTTTTGTATAAATATACATTTTGAAAATAGCTCTCTATATATCATTAGTGCATAATGGCATCATTTAGAAATTTGGGAAAAAACAGCAATTTTATCTTAATTAAATTATTTTCTGAAGGGATTCACTGTAATCCAGTGTTCCTGAGTACCGGGTGACATTATCTTTTCAATAATAATTAGACAAAAATGTAGTCATTGTACTTGTTTCATGGGAAAATTTATTTCCCATGAAATAAATTTTGCATATAGGTTGCATATAGGATCATTTCCTTCCAAGCACTTTGTATCTTTCTTTTGGAATTACTGTGACCTGAACTATTACAAATAATTATTGAGAAACCTAATTAAAGTTGTGCTGTTCTATGGGGTGCCTGGATAGCTTGGTTGATTAAGCATCTGCCTTTGGCTCAGGTCATGATCCAAGGGCTCCTGGAATCAAAGCCCACATTGGGCTCCCTGCTCCCTGCTCGTCACCCTGCCTCGTGCTCATGCTCTCTGTTGCCATCTTTGTGTCTCTCAAATAAATAAAATCTTAAAAGAATAAAGTGTTGTTTTTTGATATTTTATGGCATTAAATGTCCCTATTTGGTTATTTTATTTATTTATTTATTTTTTATAATTTGCTCTTATTTCAGTGCTTAGATAGCTTAGTTTATATGACTAGACAACAATCATAGATATCATATGTCCAACATCTGACACCTCTTACAGTCATAGAATGCTCATATGGAAGTTGAGAAGTAGCTCATCATGATAATACTCAGGTACAAAGAAGTATTAGATAAAATGTAGAAAAATTGGGGAAAAGAGTTATGTCTTCTGCAAGTCATCTGAATTAAAAAAATAGCTTTACTTTTCACTATTATAAAAGATATTTTCTTCCTTATATTTACCTGTACCATACATCAATAGATATGTACATTCATTGAACCATACATGGGATTTTGTTTCATAAATCAAAATAGAAACAGTTTTGTTGGAGTAGAGAGGGACATAAATGGAGGGGCATGGCATAGCTTTCGTTCTTTAGACTTTATTATTGTTTTTGATCACTTGGTGTTAGAAAAACTATTTTGATGAGAGACTTTGGAAAACTGTGTATAGCACATTTTGTTTGGGGATCCAGAAGACAAAGATTAGCAAACAAATAGAAGTTAGTTATTATAGACCTATCCTAAAAACCCAACACTATAGCTTTGATAGCATTTAGAGGCAGCCCACTTTGTGCAAATGTTTCCAGGGGTAGCAGCACTGAACAGGCTTTTAAAGTGATTTGTTGGGCATCACTCTTCCAAAGTGAGATCCAGAGTAGAGGCAGACCATGATGGTACAACATGTATACTGGAGATGTTCCTTTGCTTGGGTTGCAAGCACAATTGTTGCATTCCTTGGGGATGTCCCGGAAAACATGTGGGGATCATAAAGGGCCTGGTGGTTCTTCAGTCATGAGAGCAATTATAGGAATATTGGTTTATTGATTTCACTGTAGGTTTATTTGTACTTATCAGGTGATATAGACTAATATTTAGATTACATATTTGAATCTCATGGTCCTAGACATAGTCAGAATAAAGCCTAGATCTCAAAATAGTGTGTTAGGAGACTTGGTGGTAGCTGTCTCAGTGATGTGACATATAAAGGTTTGTTTCGGGGTGCCTGGGTGGCTCAGTTGGTTAAGCGACTGCCTTCGGCTCAGGTCATGATCCCGGAGACCCAGGTTTGAGCAACACATTGGCTCCCTGCTTGGCGGGAAGTCTGCTTCTCCCTCTCTCACTCCCCCTGCTTGTGTTCCCTCTTTGGCTATGTTTCTCTCTTTCAAATAAAAATAATAAAATCTTTAAAAAAAAAAAGTTTGTTTCTCAGGTGAATCTGCTACAAATAAGGTATCTTCCATTTTGAGTTACGTGATGTAGGCCATGACTTCTATATTCACTGCAACAGAGAGAATGAAGGATAGAGGAGGCACCTTATTCTAGGTACCCAAATGGGATACAGATATGTATTTATATATTTATCTATCTTTCAATTTACTGTAAGGAATTGGCTCATCTGATTATGGAGGCAGGTTAGTCCTAAAATCTGCAGGTTGAATTAGTAAACTGGAAACCAGGACAATTGATAGTTTAGTTCTAGTCCAAAGACAGGAAAAACAAACAAACAATGTCCCAGTTTGAAGACATGCAGTTAGAATTCTATCTCTTACTCTGGGGAGGGTCAGCCTTTTTGTTCTATTCAGGCCTTCAGCTGATTAGATGAGGCCCACTCACATGAGAGAGAACAATCTGCTTTACTCAGTCTACCTACCAATTTGAGTGTTAATCTCATCTAAAAACACCCTCTTAGGAACACCTAGAAGAGCGTTTGATCAAATATCTTACACCTCATGGTCTAGTCAAGCCGACATATAATATTAACCATCACAAGTCCACCCTTTGTCTTCTAGGCACTCATCTATATCTCTTTAACCCATATTTAACCTTCAAATAAGGACAATAACATGATCATTATTATACCTAATATGATACAACTATCCTGCTTAGAACCAAAAACACACTACACCTCTTCCCAAGAAGCAGAAGTAAAATTTGTGAATGATGCTTACTCTTCTCCTTGGTATCCTGTAATTTGAACATGATATAAAGTTAACAATACTTAAACACTATGGTATAATATCAATACATCTTATGTTACATGATGAGGGAATCAGAGGGGAAAGAAAATAGATACTTGCTTAAAATTGGACACTTACACACACACCACACACACACACACACACACACACACACACATTCATAACAAAGAGGAAATATTCTTCACAATTCCGGTTCTTGTTTCTGTAACTGGTTACATGGTTGTAGCTGGTATTTATAACTACCTTCTTCCACTTCTCATTCTTTATATTCTCTTTGGCTTCAGCAAGCACCTCAGTTGGTCATGATTCTTTACATGGGATGGTGACCCAAACCCTCATTCTGGTGGGGGGTATTAGGAAAAACAGAGGAGTACTTGGGATATTTGGTGAGACCTAATTATTTCCAATATGATCATTGAACTTTACAAAGTGAAGCACTTTCCTATGAAACAGTGTCCTATGAAAATCAATTGTACCAAAGCTAGAAAACCAGACACTTGTATTTTTGGAACATATGAGGCAATTTGTATTTGGGGATTGAACTTATGTTCTTTGCCTAAGTGAAAAAAAGCTTGTTTTATTGTCTCAGTTCTAGAAACTCCTATTGATTTTTCCCTCATGCTGATGACCTATCCACACAGGCTATTTCCTTAGAAATTCTCAGGCATTTTCACAATAGAGTCTGTATTAACTATGAAGTGATCCAAGCAATTAATTAAGCAAACTGAAAGTTCACAGTAGACTGCTAGTATATACTCATTTTTGAGATGTAGACAAGCCTCTTTACCAAATACACTCCCTTTCCTATAAAAGTACCTTTTAAGAATAAGCAAACAAAAAACCATGCTGTATGGGTTTATTCTATTATTTATCCTCCAAAAATATGGTGTTGCTATACTATCTTGCCATTCAAAGCATTTGTCATACCGAAATAAAATCCTAGGAAACAAGTGGATTTCCTATCCTTAAAGACTCTTCCTTCAGGACTTCTGTGCTCTACCCAAGAGTAAGACAAACACTAGACATGCTTGAAGATTTCTTATTTATTTTCTCCCACACCAAACATGACATTGTCGTCATTGTCGTCGTCGTCATCATCATCATCATCATCATCATCATCATCAGTTTACTGAAAAGCAGTATTTCAGAGAGAATGGGGAGAAACCCAGAAGAAATGAACAAAGAAAAAACAATTAAGAAGTATAATGCCAAAGGTTTTGTTACCAGTTACTCAGGTGGTTTCCTAGGTCTTTATTTTTCTATTCTCTGATAGTCTGACTGCAGTATTACCTTTTAGTTTGGTCTTTTTAGATGACATTATCTTGAAAGAAGTGATAGCTTTAGTCCGTTAATGAGAAAATTAAATTTATGCTTGTCATCATGTGACTAAAACAACAGATATTCTCTGGCTGAACGTTTTTCTAGTTTCTCTTGGAATTGGAGACATATGGCCATGACCCAATAAAGATGGAAAATGAGCTGCTCTACATCACAGTGGACTCTTGCCAGGGAGGGGTACTAAGTAAGATGTCTGGCTCTTATTTATTTCATATTCTTTCATTGAGAAAACTAGGTTGCCTATTTTATTATAAAGATTTATTTGGCATGTGGGAGGGCATATGGGACATAGGTGTGTGCATATATGTGTGTAAGTCTGATGTAAAACAATTTTTAAAATTAGTTGGACAGTGGACACAATCAGATCTCCAATTCAGTCTTCCAGTTTTCTGCTCAGTTTATTTTTTCTTAATTCAAAGCCCTGTCTTTAGATTTTTCTCTGAAAGAATGTGGTTGTTATCATTACGTTGTGACAGTACAAATTTTCAGTCAACATGTCTGGGATATGAACATTTTTTCTCATACTATACTTACCTGCTTTAATGTTCTTACTCCTTTCTTACATAGGATTTCTTGTGTTATTTTCTTCTCCCAAATCAAAGCAATGCCACAAAACCCTGGGATTTCATATTTAGTATACAAAAAATTCAAGGATATCTAGTTTAGAAAAATTTAAAAGAAACATCTGAGTAATGCAACTCTGTATAGCCAGGTGTTTTTTGCAGCCTTATATTATCATATATCATATCATAACATATCTCAGTAGTGACTGAGACAAGGGCCAGAAAATACAATATATTTTTCTTGAATAATATATGGTTTATAAAGAACATTTATATATATTCATATATATGCATATGTATATATAAAGTATATATGTATATTTTTACTGCAGTTCTAAAGAAAGATGGGATAGATATGAAACAGATATTATCTAACCTAGTATATTTCAAACAATGTTGGTCCAAAGTTGGAGAGTTAGTAAGGGATAAAACTAGAATTCTGATAGGTTTAGTCAAAGTTCTTTAGTAAGAAAGGAGATTTAAAACTGGAGAAATCAGTTATATAGATGAGATCCAAAAGGCCAGGATGAGATCACACAGGGGCAATGGAGCCAGTGTTCAGTGTGATCTAGTAATTAAGGCTAGAGTGGTTCCAGCCATCTGAAGAATCCTGGATCATTATGAAGAAGTGTTAGGGGGCCATGAATTGGTAATGTGTGAAGTCAATAGGTCATATTGGTGTAAAGGTATAGGGTCAGAATAGACAATGCTACCCCTCTGTATAAAGTTACTGGACTGTGAAAGGAAGAACTTGGTCATCAGTTTCGCTTGTCAAATTAATTTTTGATCTAGATTGACTCTAAAACTCTAAAAGATAAAAAATTAGGAAACGAGTATTCATGGAGACTCAGAGAAGGAATTTGTATAGGAGTCAGAGACACTGCTGATTCATAGGTAAGATTTAATACCAAGGTGGAAGTAGGCACTCAGAGTGCTGAAATACTGGTCACTCAGGTGTGACCTTGGGAAGCTGACTTATTTATACAGGGTGATTCTCAGATAAACTGAGGAAACTGGACTAGGGAGAGCATTAATACAATTCTTTGAGCCATGAGGCCTTCTGTATCTATAAATGCTAAGTATAACTTAACCATCAGCAATTAATACTAATACAATTTCTTCTTAGTGACTAGTCTTTTGAACAATTATAATTATAAAATTATAGTAACAAAATACAGAATAAACCATTTTCTTGGGGAGTAGGACCTTTTATTTTTATCCAGAAAGTTCTGATATCTCTCCAGAGGTGGAGTCAAAGTTTTGAAGGGATTTAACAGCAAAATCTCATGGGTTCTGTTAGGCTCAATCTCAAAGTGTTTTATAGGAGTGACTTTGTCATCTACCTTTGTGTAGGTGGAGTAAGAGGGAGCTAAGGTAGGATTGCTTTCTATACACTTCAGGGGCTGACATACGACTCTCTCACATTCTTGAAGATAAAATACTCTTGTCTAAGATGACATTTGTTATCAGGGAAGTATAGGGATCCCTTCTTTGCTGCTAGTATAATGACCAGGTGCCATCAGGCAGCAGAGGACACACGTTTTCATGGTGCCTGAAGTTCTTTTGATTTCGTTATTACTGACAAGAGGTGTATAATTGGCTTTTCCTCATTTATGAAGTCTTACCATTTGTAGTTTCAGATTTCAACAATAATATATTTGGTTGATAGAGGGAAAACTAGACTTTGAGGGAACCACTTAGCAGGACATCTGTAGTGTGAATCTTAGAATGTTTTCTAGCAAAATATGATGAAATCTTTCTGAATAAGTTCAAATTGAGAAGAAAAAATATTAAATAATATTAAATATTGCAGTGGAGTTTGGGACACTAAGGTTGATTGGGCTATTTGTTTTGTGTTATTCCCTAGGGTTATTTTGTTGAGAGTTTGTTATTAAGTGGTCTAATTGTGTCAGTGGATGGGGGCCTTTTCAATTTGCATAATTTCCTCAAGGGACTGCAGCTGCTAATTTGGTGATTAATTATCCATATTACACATTGTTTATTTGACCATGCCTAGATTAATTTCTTTTTCTCAGCAAATCACATTCAGATATGAATTTGCATATCTTGATTACATTTTAATGCCTTGGCTATCATTGTCTCTTCCCTGGACACCTCATCAGATTACAGAAGAGTGCTCAAGCAGAGAATGATGGAATGTCTTGAATGACATTGCACATCAGTGGACAGATAATTCACATGACTTATTTTTAATGAAGAATGTGCTTTTTATAATGAAGTGAGTTATGACATCTAGTGTACAATATATTTTGTGTTTTTGCCATTTCCATTTTACTATATCAGGCGATTTCAAAAATAGTCTTTATTAAGATTTTTAATGTTACTATTTATATATCTGTGTTATTTCTCTTTATTTATAATAAAGTTTGCTATTTCTCTTTATTTATAATCTTGTATTTTGCTGTCAAATCCTTGCAATCTAGGTTAATGTTCAAGGTCTCTAATTAGTTAATCTCCCACCTAACTTCTTCCACCTTTGAAAACCACTGTGTTTCTGATGGCATACCACAGGTTCCTTACAGTCAAGGATTGTGTCTCAATTTATTTTTTATTTAATTTATCTGATAGAGTGTCTTTACTGTTGATATCATTATTGTCAAGGTAAATTGTAATTAATATTCATAGCTACACTTTATTGAATGTTGTCTAGGTCCCAGATAGTAATAAGAGATTCACTTTTGTCATCTTCTTTAGTTCTTAAGCCATCTTATGAGAAAAGTATTATTTTCCTTGGTTTTACAGTGAGACAGTAGGTTTTAGAAGCAAGCAGAAAGGAATTTGTTCAAGGTGAAATAACTGGGAAACAGTGTGGCCAAAATTAGAAACTGCCTAATAGTAGAGCCTGCACTCCTAGCCAACTGTATGGATAGAGAATGGTACATGATAAATGCGCTTAAACCAAAATGAGTAAATGCTCCTAATCAACAGTGAATGAATGCTTTTAATCAACTGAAAGGGCAGGGAACAATGAGTATATTAACCGTCTTAATCAACAATGAATGAATGCTCTTTACTAACTGTATGGACATAGAACACAGAGTGAATGAGAGAATAAATGATGGAATATCGCTCAGCTCTACCAGAGATGAGATCATATAAAGAAATTCAATTTCAACCCTCCATCTAAATAAATGATAAGGTTGAAACAAACGGGCTCAGGCCCAAGGCCTCCCATGAGTGCGACCTGGCAGACTTGATAAAATGAGTACGTCGTGGTTAGACGGCTGGAGTGGAGCACAGATATTATTCACCTCTCTGTGGATGCTGCTTTATCCCTCCCCATCCTCAGCTGGAATAAAGAAAGTGGGTACTCACAAAATTTCCATAAAATGTGGACTCTAGCCAGCATTTCGGTATTGAAGACTGCAGGTAAGGTAAAACTCTGTAGGTTTATATGGGGAGGAACTTCTTGATGAGCTCAGTTGCTGCTCTCTTGTTTCTAAAAAAGGTAGGGGCACCTGGGTGGCTCAGTTGGTTGAGCGACTTCCTTTGGCTCGGGTCATGATCCCAGAGACCCGGGATCGAGTCCCACATCGGGCTCCCTGCTCGGCGGGAAGCCTGCTTCTCCCTCTCTCACTCTCCCTGCCTGTGTTCCCTCTCTGGCTGTGTTTCCCTCTGTCAAATAAATAAAATCTTAAAAATAAAATAAAATAAAATTAAAAAGATATGCTTCAGGAGCCTGAAAAGTCATGTCCCACATGCTGGTCCCTGATAAGCCTGCTTGTGTGAACCGTAGATAGTGTACACTTAACTGCTTTACCAGGGAAGTTTGTACCATGTCTTAGACATGCTAGGATTTTGGAGCAAACTATTTAACTTCTCTGTATTTCAGCTTCCCATGTATAAAATGAGAATAATAATATTAAGAATATGCTTTATATTATGTACTTAACACATCAGTTATATAATATAAAGTTAATGTATCAACTTATATATATTATAAATAAAATAATTAAAATAATATACTAATAATAGTATAGAGTTATTTAAAAAATAATTGTTACTGCTTATCAACAATTTAGGCCTTTGCCAAGCACGAAATATGTTAGGCATTACTACTGTCACCAAAACTTTTACATTTTTGTTGTATGCTCATGTTAACCGAAGCTCTCCCAATTTATACTTGGGTAGGCAGTTTTAAAAAATTCAATTTCCCCACCTCTACTTCTTGTTCTTTCTGGAATTCACTACTCCTTTTCACCATCTGAAATGATACTGGAATTAATCTCTTCATTAAACAGACATTTATTCGACACTTTCTGCATATAAAGGAACTTGTACTCTGACCTGAGAGAACTTGTGATCCTGAATGGGAAATTCATCAACAAGTAAATACAGAATGTATTTTAAATATTATGATGGTGGTAATTTAAAGTTCTTTGGAAGCTGAAGAGGGAAATGCTTCAGTCTGGTTTGAAAGCTGGGGAAGGTTTTACCAAAGAGAAGTTTGGAAGCAGAAGGGCGAAGGAAGAGCACTCTTAGACAAATGTCTGTTAATATTTAGAATTTATGTCTGGGAATTTGAGAAACCTCAGTGAAGGATCAGGAAAATGTCAGTATTATTGGTGGAAAAATCTTATCTTCTAAATTTGTGAAATCAACTTAGTTCTGCTTTTAACTTTGAAAAACACATTGTTGAAAGAATGTCGTGCTAACGTCGATATTTGTGCAGACCCACAAAGAGTATCCTAGACGAGGAGTCTCATAGACTTCCTGCTTCATCCTTTTATTTCCTGGGTACCTGAGCCAGTAGCATGGGGTTTATGAGGGAGAAGGGAGCCAAGGAAATATCTCAGAACCATCTGACGAGCTAGTGAAAGACCTAGGCTTATACTCACTGACTCTGGGTTTATTACTGGTCTAAAGGACTCTTCAAGATTTTCTAAGTTGGTGAATATAGCTAAAGATGATTATGGTTGGTGGAGGGAAGTTTAAAGTAATGTCTAGTTAACCTGAGGAGAAGGATGATGGAACATTTCTAGATAAGTAAGTTGTTGTCCTCTCTGTCTTCATCTTCCTCTCTCTCTGAATTTAAAAATTGGTATGTTCCTGTTTTTATACAAGAGCTATGAGCAAAGATCCAGTTTGTCATCTATGAAATGACTGAAAATATCTTTCCCAATTGTTTTATAAGGACCAAATATGGAAAGTTCCTGGTAGGGTACCTGGCCCTCTGCGGGTATAGATGTGCTATGATCTGTGTAATGGATTTCACTATGTGTTGTGGTAGAAAGGGTTGACAACTGAGAACCACAGCATGGATTTGACCTCCAGATTTCCTTAGACATATTAAGCTACCTCTTTGATATCAGTTTCTTTACCTATGAAATAGGGATAAGAACACTCCTTTATAGGGTTCTTATAAAGACAGAATAAATTACTGCATAAAAGTGCTCTATAATCACTGAGACCTAAATTAAATTAAAAAATGTAAAAAAGCACAGAATAACTGTACAAAATGGAATGGAAATGTGTGTGGCAAATTGTTTTGGGGTGGACAGACTCCCAGTGAATCTTGACTTTACTTCACTCTAGGGATATTTGAAAGGCTGACAACTCCTCTGAGCATTAAATTTCTCATCTGAAAAGGGAAAGTTGTGAGGATTAAATAAACATGTATGTGAAAGCATTGTGTACCCAGTGTTGAGAACGGAGTAGGTGTCCCCCAAACAGTTCTTTTCCTCACTTATTCTCCCTTCATTCATCCTCCCTCCCTTTTCTCTCCCTTTTGCCCCCTCTTCTTTCCTTCTCGTTCCCACCCTCCTTTTCTCCCTTTCTTCCCTCCTTCCTCCTATCTGTCCATTCCCTTCTTTCACCATCTCTTCACAAATGGATGACTATATATTACAGCCAATCTCTTACTGTCAATAGCCTCTTATTCAATATTTGTGTACTGTTTTTACTCTACATCTCTAAAAAGAGTTAGCTTATTTCTCAGACCCCTTTTCAGGCTGCATCCTGTTAGTCTCCTAAATAAATGCTCTGCCATCATTTAGCATGACTTCTTTTCACCCTATAAGCTTCCAACAGGCTCAGCTTCCCTATATCAGCTCTGCCAGTGCTTACCTTCCAACACCCAAGGCTAGTCAGGATAGCAGGGGGCGGGGGAGGGTGTCACAAAATTCTCATGTATCCTTTATGTTTTTCATTCTTTGTAACGTTGCTGAAGCTTCTTAACTGCTTAACAGTTTTTGTAAGCTCCTTGATACAAGAGTCACAGTGACTGTTTAAATTTTCTCATGACTTACATATTCCATTTGAGTGGCATGTAGTATATTCTGCTTTATTGTGTGTGTGTGTGTCTGTGCGTGTGCAGTTGCACATGTGCTTGCATCTGTGTGTGCATGCATGTATAGATGGTTCTTGACTGTACATTTTAGGGGTCAATCCTAGGTTTTAATAGATTTTTGTAGTCCCTATCATATCTAGTAAATTTATATTCATTTATTTAATGAATACTTATTGAATTAATTCTGTGTGTTATACATGTTCTAAGCATAGGGAATTCAGTGGTATCCCAAATGAACATGCTTTCTGCTTTCATGGTACTTCTATCAAAGCGCAGACAAAAAATATGTAAACTTATAAATAACCAAGATAATATTAACTAAGTTAGTTATCCCCTTAAAACTGTGGTTTTTTTCTTTGAGAAACAGTGAAAATCACATTGTTCTTGTCTGCCTTTGGAGCTACTTAAGGCATGATATGGATGTATTTGGTAATGCCTGTGTGCCCTATAAGATTATTACCTGTTGACAATAACAGTGGAAGGAATCCTTGATTAGATGTCAAGAGACCTCACTTCTAGCTACCGCTTAGTCATGAATTCTCTCTCAGCCTTGGTGTCCTCACCTGTAAAATAAAGGAGTCAGCCTAGAGGATTATAAAGATTTCTTCGAGCATAGTGCTGAATGTCTCTAAGATCATGATGTTGCTATTCATATCTAGAGGCCCTGATTGATCTGTCCAAGTATGCAGAATATCTTTGAAAGACACTGTAAATGTCATCTGGGAAGTTTCATTATAATAACTATAAGGACAACAGGAATACTGTGTCTTTTATTAAATTTGTCTGTCCCCTGTGCTGATAGTATCTTCTGAATATAAATTGCACAATATAATATAATAAAGCACTGTTTAGAATTGTTTTCATAATAGTGCATACCATAGTACTCAGCCATAAAATAAGAACTGAAAGTACATCTTGTTCTGTAAACTCATAATTTTCAGCTGTCTAAAAACTGAGTGTAAAAAGGAAATTAATAAGGGAAAACATTTCACAGCATGCCACACTGTTTTTAAAAAAAGGATTATGTTCTTTATAAAACAATAACAACAACAAATGAGAACCTTTTTCTTCTGGTATTTGATAACCTAGAAAAATACTTGTATTTTTTAATCTTTGTTTTTGCTAATAATTATTACTGGAACAATTATTTACTCATTTTTATATTCTTTAATCTCTTAAGAAGCATTTGTTTAGGAGTCCTTATATACTCGACTTTCATATCAGCTTATTTATATTAAAAGAAAAAGTGGCCTGTAGAAGCTTAGAAGACATGAGATTTTACATTAAGGATACGTGAATGTTTAGTTGAAGTTCAATATCCTTAATTTGAATTTTGCCAACCTGTAGGATTAGTTTAAAAGTAACTTGCTTTAGCAGCATTGGTCAGTTAGCTTTGAGCAATCATTAGTTAACATGATCACATGATAGCTAAGAAGTCCAAATTAGATGCAAAATGTTTGTTGTAGCACTGCAGTTCTGTCGATCAACTTCTTTATCATGGGGACAGAAATTATGGGTTTGATTTTTGTGGTTCAAGGGAATATAATAATGATCTTAATAATATTGTCATAATATATGCCATCGGCTTTGCTCTTTCATTGCATAGTCATCATTTCACCAAATTCTTAGAACAAAATGGGAAAAATGGCAAAGTCCTTGTCTTCAAAATGCTAATGTGGAAGACTCAAAGTTATAGTGGACTGTGATAAATGCTAAAAAGGGTGGTATGGAAGAGTATATTCATGTAACCAGTCTAGCGTCAGAAAGTTTTAGTGGACAAATCTATACATTGAATTTTGACTGCCTAAAATCTTTTAAAGTAGGTATGCTGATATGCATTTTATGGATAAAGAAATTAAGCCAGAAACTAAATAAAAATTATGACAGCTAAGGTTTTAAACCCTGGTTCCAAAGCACCTGTCGGCTATGACAGAGACCACAATCCCTGTCTCCTTCCCAGGTGATTGTTTGATGATGGTCATGGGGCAAATGATTAATAGTGTGAGTAGATCAATAAAGAAGCAGAATCAAAGACAACTAATATATGTATATTAGTACATACATATATGTACATATATATATGTACATATATATATATAAACATGCATGCGCATACCAGAATATATACACAGACACCTCCACAAACCCACACATGTGGCTCATAAATATATATACATATTCTGCTGGTTTTGAGTCAGTGGTATAAGCAGTATGGCATAACAGGGGAAAATGGATCCAGATGACAGGTTTTAATTCCTAATACATTTCCCAAAACATGCATAGTGAAACGCGTCCCTACATCCTTTAGAACCTCACTTTCCACATCTGTAAAGTGACATTAATAGTGATAACATTTACTATTCCCATATGTTGAATATTACACACTCAGTAATGTACTTGAATGTTACTATAAACATTAAAGTTTCTACCAATATCAGCAATTCATTTTAAAGGCGGTGATTTATATGAAATTGTCAGATTCCAGTTATTAATCTACCAGCCTCCGTGGTCAGAGTCTAATCCAGGTAAATTTGAAGCAGCAGGAGACATAATAAAAAATTAAGTGAATAATTACATTCTCTTGTCATAGTATTTGGGAGAACCACTTTTGTCCTAAGACACGGAATCATATGGATAAATAACACCTTACTCTGAAGACAGCTCTATGTTGCTAGACTCAGTGGGCATTTCTCAGGCATTATACCCATTTAGAGTTTTGACACAGTGCTCACTCTGTTAGGAAACATATTTGCTGCATTTTCCTACCTTCATAGACACTCCTCAAATCTCTTTCACTGATACCTCATCATCTCCCTGTACTGCAAATGCTATAGTGCCTTGGGGGTTCAGGCCATGGACCTCTTCCTTCCTTCCAAGTCTACATTCACCCCTTTGGGGCCTCATCCACTCTGATGGTTTCCAATGTGATTTAGACCTTGAACATTTATTTCTCCATCACAGACTTCACTCCTCATCTCCACACTCATATATCTAACAGCCTATTTGACAGCTCTGCTTGAATGTCAGAAAAGCATCTCAAATTTAATGTGACGCAAACTGAACTAGCAATAGGACAACTGCTCCTTCCTACTTTTCCTTCCATTTTCCCTCATTTAAATTAATGAAATGTCATTTCTTTTAGTTGCTCAGGTCAGTAACTTTCATATAATGAAAGTTGATCCATTTCTTTCCCTCAAATACCACATGTGGTCTAGTTCACTGGACTCTACTTTCATGATTTGACCAGTTCTCACTTCCAGTGTTACCATCAAAACTATCCTCTCTTGCATCTAGATTGCACAAGTACTGCTGTTCTTGCTTCTACTCTTGTCCAATACTGTGGCCTATTCTCAGCACAGCTGCTGAAGCATTCTTTCAAAATGTCAAATCCAAGGATATCACTTCTTTGCTTGAGACTATCCAACGATTTCCCATTCCACTCGGAATAAAAGTCAAAGTCCTAACAGTGACCTACATGACTTTCATCATTTTCAGCACCCCTTTCCCCAACTCTCTGACCTCCTGTTCTTTGGCCTTAATTTTCTTCAGCCCCAGTAACCCTCTGGCTGCTCCGTGAAGTCCTAGACACACTCCTTTTGGGCCTTTGCAGGCTCTCCTCCGCTGAGAGAGATTTTCTCCAGATATTGGAACACCTAAAACCCTTGTGTTTTGTTCATATGTTTACCAAAATCCATTTCTTTCTGAAACATGATCTGGTTATTCATTCTAAATTTACACTACACTTGTGTTTCGTATTCCTCTTTCCTGCCCTATGTTTTCTCCTTGGCAGTTCTTACCACCTAACAGGCTTTATATTTTATTCATTTATTATGTGTCTTCTCTCATTTCTCTATTCATAGAAACTAAGTTCCAAAAGTATTTCTGTTTTCTTTACCACAACATCCTTAGGATTTGTAACACTGCCTGGCATATTATAGGTGCTCAGTAAACATTTACTGAGTTGATGAATTTGTGAATTTTGTTATGCATGCATATTAATAATGTGTGATATGTATATTTATGTGTGTGTATATATATAAATGAATTATATGTTGTTAAATGAGAACAGATCATAGAAATGTGCCCTAAACTTGAATTATCCATATAAAGACCTCAAAAGTCTGTTTTATTTTATATGTATAGGCACTGCCTGAAGATAATTTGAATCAGAAAAATAGGGTACATTTTTGGGTTAATGTATTCATTCCCTAAATCAAGAACTATGGAATGTTAGAGATTAGGAAAATCTGAAGGAAAATGTAGGTGGATATATTTGCAGGTACCATAGAAATATCACAGGCTTAATTAGTTTTAAAAATTCTTTCCAAGACTGTCCTACTCAATTGGTGGGCAAAACAAACCATTATGAATTCTTATTGCTGCCACAATATGAAATAAAACAACACAGATTATTCAGATGTGGCTTAAGTGCAGTTTTCTCAGTAGACAAGAAATGTAGCTCTTCTGGCAAAAGCATGGCACATTCTTTGTGTAGCAATTAAGCTCTGTATTTTTAAGTTGAAGTTAATCAAACAAATTGAGTTGTATTTTCACCCAGAAGTCAGTACCATCATAACCAATACTGTCCTCAAAAAAAGAAAAGAGGAAATATTAAGTTGATTTAGAAAAATCTTCAAGAAAATTGAATACCAGGAAACTCGGGAAACTCACCAGAGTAAGTGGAAAAACATTGAAAAAATCTTTTAACATATATTGGTAGGACTTATCATTTGCTATCTAATTCTACAGTAATATCCTAATCAAGAAAGGTTGTGTATTTTGTCAAATGCTTTTTCTGTATCAATTAAGAGGATCATATGGTTCTTGTCTTTTCTTTTATTAATGTGCTCTGTCATATTGATTGATTTGTGAATGTTGAACCACCCTCGCATCCCAGGAATAAATCCCACCTGGTTGTAGTGAATATCCTTTTAATTACTGTTGGATCCTATCGGCTTATGTCTTGATGAGTATTTTGGCACCCATGTTCACCAGGGATATTGGTTTGTAATTCTCCTTTTTGATGGAGTCTTTGTGTGGTTTTGGGATCAAGGTAATGCTGGCTTCATAAAGTGAGTTTGGAAGTTTTCTATTTTTTGAAATAGCTTCAGTAGAATAGGTATTATTTCTTCTTTAAATCTTTGGTAGAATTCCCCTGGGAAGCCATCTGGCCCTAGACTCTTGTTTTTGGGAGGTTTTCTACTGAATGTTTATTTTGGTTTGTTCTTCAATATATCACAACTTATAGAAGTTAAAAACCTAAGTGCAGGGAATTGGTTACTTTTTCATTGCCACTGGTGTCCACACCTAGTCCCCCAACATATTAGTGTAGCAAGTAAGGAGCAAAGAACAAGCCAGACGTGGGATAAAATTCCAGCATGATCTTCCAACAGTATGTAGTGGCCTGAGGATTTTCTTAGGGATCTCCATTTAGTTGCTATAAAGGCCACCTGGTAACCCTGAGACAACCAGATTTAGGGTTCATTTCGGGACTAATGTATGTATTCAAAAAATATTTTATGAATTTCTTGTTTGTTTCAGACATTATTGTCTGTTTGTTCCAGACATTATTCCCCAGGTGCTGGGGATACTGAGGTAAACAAAACAGACATGAAATGTAGATTATAGAGAGATGGGTAGTCAAAACAATTGCACAGTATCAGGTGAATATTATTATAAGGTCAGGTAGAAAACAATAAAGCAAGAACAGACAAAAGAGAAGGTGTTCTTTTTCGTTTTTGATGGCATAGAAAGAATTGGTTTCTATGAAGAGGAGACTGGGAGAATGACATGGAGGAAGTGTCCTTGGGACTATTTAGGAAAGGATCTTCTGGGTCTCTGCAGAGAACACCGAGATTCTGGGAGTGCTAGAAGAGGGAAAGCATGTTTGGTTTGAAGAACAGCAGGAAGCTAATGTGGTGGTGCTGAGAAAGAATTACGTCATGGACATTTTTATAGGGTATGGTCAGGCTTTTGGACTGAGTTCTACATGACACAGAAAGCCACGGGGTGAGGGACTATGTTTAGCCAAAGAGTGTTTTTCTATGATTCATGACTTAAAAGATAATTGTGGCTATTATATAGCAAAAATGTTTTAAAGGATGCATTGAGAAACCAAGTAGGAGGTGATTACAGTGATGTGGGGGAGACACAATGGTGACTCACACAGTGTGGAGCAGAGAACTGGGAGTATTTCTAATACAACACAAAGATAGAGCCTATGTGATTTGATGTTATAATGTAGAATATGAAATGGATGTGAGAAAGAGAGGACATCAAGGAAGTGACCTGTTTGTGGCATTTGCTGGGGAAGATGGCATAGGGAGAGGGTGAAAGCTTGGAGGAATGTTGAAATCCAGAGTTCATTCCAGACATGTTAATTTCAACATTAACTATCCAAGGAATACTGTTGAATGGGCATTTCATGTATGTATAGGCAAAAGTGAAGTTCAGAGGTGGAGTGGACTGTAGATTAAAAAAATTGAAGATGCAGGCATATGGTGGGAGAGGCTTGCTAGATATACCTACCAGGCACAGATCCATTAAGAAAGTACAGCGTAAGCAAAGGCAGATCTATCATGGTGAATTTTAGGTTGGACACAACTTAATCCTCTTGGAGGTTTATTCCATAGAGTCCTTATTACCGCCCACCCTCATCCACAAAGCAGCAGGCTGTTTCCAGGTCTTACTTCCAATATCTCATCAGGCCTGAATTCCTGGCTCAGAAGCACTGATTTTTACTGACAACATAGCAGGGCTGGAGCAAGTACCATGCACATGGAGGACATGCAGTTCTCACTGACTCAATCAGTGACGTTATAAGGTCTTTTGCCTCTCAGAATGGAGGTTTACTATTTCCAAAGTCCACTGAGTATTTGAACACATTAAGTCAAATTAGAAGGCCTATACCTTACAATGTAGTGGTTTCTGGAGAATGGATGCAAGCCCAATTCTGATGAGTGAGGGTGTCACCTATTTGGGTGTTTATAGCTTGTGTTAAAATCTTATAGCATGCCAACTCATTTCCTTTCTTAAGGAAAAAAAAAGCATTTTTATCTTGAAAATAGTTTCCTTTGATACCACATTGGTCTTTTTCTTGAATCTGTAAAATGTTTTAACTGGTTCATATCCACATGGATTCCCTAAGTCTTACCTGCATTGTGCGATTACGAACCTCCAGTGTATGAGTCAAACTTCCTTACTTTCTCATCACCCCTGATTATTTTGACCAAGTGCCTTCTGGCTTAGTGGTATGTCAATGTCAGTTGGGACTTTGCTGTGATGGTCAGATTATAACTGTGAGTTTTGGTCATTGTAGTATGGCATCTCATTTATAAAAAGAAATGTTGAAAAAACAAGAAGTTGCAAATAGAAATATAATAAACTAAGATGCCAGAGGTTAACTTGACATTATATACAAATGTTTTTTATTCACTCCACATTATAAGCTTATGTTTCATATATAACTTATTCATTTAACAACTAGTGAGCAGGATTTATTTAATTAGGCTGTGGATAATGTGAAGAAATAGACACTAGATCTACTAGTAAGCTTACAGGCAGACAATAAACAAATAAACAAACTATATATATAAAGTTTACATGTAAATATAAAATCACAGCTTATGAAGGAAACAAGCAGGGTGCAAAGAAATGGGACTTGTTTAGATCAAATGACCAAGAATAGCATTTCAGAGGAAGTGACAATTAAACTGAAATTTGAAGGATTAAAAAAAGGTCAACTGTGTAAACATTGAGGGATGTGGGAGAGTGATCTAACATTGGAAAAAGGAACAGTGTGTAAACATTCTGGGACAAGTGTATTAGGGAAAGATTAAGACGTTTGTGGTGGATAGGGGAGAGACAAGTTAAGAAAATAAATGGAACCAGGTGAGGTTGGAAAGCAAGCAGGATCTTTAAACCTTGGTAAGCTTATTAGCATTTCGTTTTAGAAGTAGAGCAAATAGCAGCAAACACTGACTTTGCATGTATCAGTGCTTTCCTCTTCAGATCAGATTATTTTCAACCTTTAAAGTTCAATACCAATTGACATGTTATGTAATGGCATATTTCCTATGAGCTTTATGATGAAGTCTATCTTGGAGATTGTTAATGTACTCCTGATTTCTGTTCTTAAAAAAGTAAAAGATTGGGGCGTCTGGGTGGCTCAGAGGGTTAAGCCTCTGCCTTCAGCTCAGGTCATGATCTCAGGGTCCTGGAATCGAGTCCCACATTGGGCTCTCTGCTCAGCGGGAAGCCTTCTTCCCCCTTTCTCTGCCTGCCTCTCTGCCTGTTTGTTATCTCTCTCTCTGTCAAATAAATAAAATATTAAAAAGTAAAAATAAATAAAATGTTGCTAAAAATAAAATCTTAAACTATAGCAAGTACTTAATGTAAAAGTTAGAGTCAAAGAGGTCTGGGTTTATGTATTAGTAAGTAGTTAGCTGTATGATTGTTGGCAGTTAATCTCTCTGAGCCTCAGTTTCCTCAGCAATAAATGGGGATAATACTAAGTTAGGTTGTTGTAAGAATTAATTGGGATGGTATAAGTTGAGTGCTTGTCATAGAATAAGGTCTCAATAAATAGGAGATCATTGATTATTATTATCACTACAGTTAAACTTACTATTATCAGATAAAATCACTTTTTTCCTTGATTTAGAATACTTTGTGTTTTTTTTTACTATAAGCTTACTATAAACTTAAAAATGGTAAATTGTGACAAAGTTTATTTTATATGCTATCCAGGGGGACCACCAGAATAGTTGAGTACCCTATCCAGAGGAATGGTCAAAGAGTATTGTTTTGAAAGTGGTTATGGATTTCCTCCTGGATTGGAAAAGGCAATTCAAAGATTTATAAGATCTAGCTTACCATACACCTCTGTGTATATTTATTTTTTTCTTCTTTGCATCCTTCCACTATATATTAGAGGAGCTAAGTCAGCAGAGCTGAAGTAGTGAAGATATAGGGGCTTCTTTTAAAGACAAAAATTGGGACTGTGAACAGAGGAATGACTGTATAATATTCTTTTGTAGAAGTAGTGTTTTGGCTAGTGGTATTTTAAAGTGGAGGAGAACTCTTAAATTAAAAATCAATGCTCATGAAAGGGATTAAGAGGCACCAACTTCTTTATAAAATGAGTAAGTCACAGAGATGAAAAATACAACATAGAGAATATAGTCAATACTATTGCCACTGCATTGTATGGTGACAGATGGTGACTACACTTATCATGGTGAGCAGTGTAATGTATAGAATTGTTGAATCACTAGGTTGTACACCTGAAACTTATATAATACTGTATGTGAACTGTAGTTCAATAATAAATTTTTAAAAATAGGTATTTAATTGCAAAGGGTTAATCGTAACATAGTTTTGGAAGAGCAAATTAGCGGGTTGAGTGTGTTGAAATTTCTAAGGAATTTTCTGCAGAGGACTTGATCATTCTAATTGAACAGAGAAGATAGGTCACCTCAGATGCGACTAATGCAGAAAACGTACAAGGGAAGTTGTCCTAAGTAAGTTGCAAACTGGAGGTAGTTGAATCTGAGAGATACATCTCAATGACAAATATCCCCAATAAATGTAAGCAGAATGGAAACTATAAGGTTTGCTATTTTAGAACAATTCTAAATTCTATTTCAATACTATAAGATTTAGTGAAATTTGTTATGTACTCACTAGTTAAACCAAATGTATACACAGTTAAAAAAAGTACCTGTCCAGAAGAGACTACATATAAACACATAAACAAAATACAATAGGTATATAGTATACCCTTTGTATCTTCAGACTACATTCTAGAAAATGTCAATGTTTTAGCATTCTAAAACTTGGCATATGCCTATATCTAACTCTATGTTATATTACAATACATACATACACACACATGTACAGTAAACATAGTCATGTGTGTATACATGATATATACACATGGTGTCCTGATGCTTAGGGATAAGTAAAACCTTCTGGAAGTAGGATCTTTAACTTTATAAACTTGTTCTAATGCTTATTAGGCATTTGATTGTGGACAAGCCACTTAACTTCCCTGAGCTTTCATTTCCTCATATATGAAATAAGGATATTAGAATCTATCCCATAGCCTTGTGAAGATAGCATAAAATAATGCTGGTTAAGCATTGATCAATGCCTGACACAGGGAATATTCAATAAATGTTAGCTATTATTTTTGTTGGTTTTATCATTGTTTTATTATTATTCTTAGTAGTAGCAGCAGTTTTATAAGATCAAGTTACCCGAAAGAATAGTTTTTCAGGGGTTATTATTCTTCTATTTTAGAGGAGATTGAGATCTTTCCCAAACTTTCATTGTATCAAGAATAGAAACATTTCTGTGGCCCTTACCAAGTGCCCAGCAGTGGTCTAACTGCTATACAAGTATTAATTCATTTGTCAGAATAATAATGACTATTATTATTATTATTATTATACTGTGTCACATTGTAGTAACAGAGAAACTTCTATATTAACCATTGAATGAGAGGAAAGGCAGTATCCAGAAAACCACTGCTGACAGGATAATCCCATAAATTTCCTCCCTCCTTTTTTCCTTCCATTCCTCCAGCTTTTACATCGAAAAATGGATTCAGATTATATTATAACTTTCCTACTTTGTTTATAATAATATAGACATTTTTACATGTCATTATCTGTAGATCCATCTCATTATTTCTAAAGTTTATAGAACTTTATTTTTTGCAAGATGAAGAGAGTTCTGGACATGAATGGCAGTGATGATTGCACAACAATAGAATGTACTTAACACCACTGAACTATACACTTAAAAATGGCTCCATAGTAAATTCTGTTACATGTAATCTACCACAATAAAAAATTGAGAGAAAAGTAAAGGTTATAGAATTTCAGGGCCTGTACTAGATTTTGTTTAAACTCTCTTATTAAAGGATGTTTACAGCAATGATGTAATGAATATTGTAATAATTTTCTTTGACCACCCGTTGTCTGTAGTGTATGATAATAAAATAAAAGGTATAATTTATTGAGAGCTTACTATGTGCTATGCATCATGCTAATATTAGCACTTTATGTAGATAATCTCATTTGAACCTCACACAAGTCCTGTAAAGTTGATGTTCTTTGCGTTCTCCCCAAATTATGCAGGTTGTTCCTTGCCCTGGGGTACCTGCTTGAGGTGGCAAGTGGGGCCTGATATCCAGTGTGAACTTTTCACCAGGCCTTAGCCCAAAGCTGTTTTTAGCAGGAAGAAGGGGGGCTTTATTCTAAAATGCCCAGAATGCCTTCTGGTTGTCAAACCTTGTGTCCCTAGCCTCCCTTTACCCCAAGGGAGCAACCTCTTCTAATCCTGAGGCATTTTTTTTTTTAAGATTTTATTTATTTATTTGACAGAGAGAAACATAGCTAGAGAGGGAACACAAGCAGAGGGACTGAGAGAGGGAGAAGCAGGCTTCCTGCTGAGCAGAAAGCCTGATGTGGGGCTCGATCCGGCATCTCCAGGATCATGACCTGAGCTGAAGGCAGTCGCCCAACCAACTGAGCCACCTAGGCGCCCCGAATCCTGAGGCATTTTAAGGACAGGTGTGGTCCTGTAGTTTTCCCTGACTTGTGTTGCAGAGCCAGGGTTGAATTCAGGAAGTGTCCATGAGAACTGTAGAGTGAATCATTACACAAATGCCTCCTGGAGTAGTAAATTCCCAGGAGTGCAGTTGCTAAGTCAAAGGGTAGATACATTGAAGATTGGATCTATTTTCTTTCCACTAATAGTTTCTAAGAATTTCTGTTTCCTCACACCCTAGGAAATCTTGGATTTCACAATTTCTTCTTACATCTGTTAGGTTTGTATTATCATAGTGTACGCCAGACATGGCTACATTTTTTCCCACTGTTGTTATTTTTCTCAAGCTGAGAAAACTGATACTTTTCTGTTATTTGACATTTTGTCCTAAAAGCACAAGTAGATGTTTAAAAACCTTGGGAAATAGACGTAGACTTGTTTGGGATAATAGTTTGAAGTTTGTGAGAGCAGATACAGATACTCAAATGTCTTACTGTATTTTAAGAGGTTGCTTGATCCATCATTAGGCCATTTCCCTTGGTAAAGCAAAATTAATTTTATTAGAATATTTGCCAACTATAATATAGCTATAGACAGTGTATGTGCTTTATATTAAGCTACTTCAAAGCCTGTGTTAATAGAATCTTCAAGGCCCTCCAGTCCAGGCATACTTGTAAATTACTAGTCAGTCCTTTTGTCTTTCAAGGTCTTCTGATGTGGAAAATGGATAAAAGTTTGGAACCATTTTTAAAGACTCATTTAAAATTTCATTCACACAGATGTAGATTTTATTTGTATTTCTTTTACTCAAATGTTTTCTTTATTACATTAGTCCAGACTTTCTCTCATTTTAATCTATTCCATGCTTTCCATTTTAATTCTTTTGATGCCCAGCAAACATGTAGACTCAAATAAAAAAAATGGATTTCAAAAAAAACATGGATTTCACTTTCAGTCCAGTGAAACAATTCAGAAGAGGTAGACAAAATAGAGGCCAGCTGTTCTTACTCTCTCCTAGAGATCTATTATGAGTCCCCCAAGGGAAGAAGAATCACAGATCTCATCCTAACACAATCACGATTTAAATAGTAGCTGATATTTATTAAGGGGTACTGTTTACCAGGTACAATCACAAATATTTTCTATGTAGTGACCTCCTTTATCTTATGCATCCTATTTTTCAGATGAAAAAATTAAAGCATAGACAGGCTAAAAAACTTACCTAAAATCAAATGGACTTGAACTACATAGCTTGATCCAATTTTCTTAATCATTGTGTTATATTGCAGAGAGAAGGAAATTTGTTTTAGGCAATACAGGATTTACTTTTGATTATGTTTTCAGGAGACAAGTATAGTTAAATGACATGAATGTCGTTATGCTTCCTCCCCACCAATCCTATGCTGCTCTTAAGACTCAGTTCTCTGTGTTGAGAGAGAGAGAAACAGAAGGAAGAGCAAGAAAAGTCACTAGTAGATTCTGCAACTGGCTCAGATTATGGTTTGGTAGCAAAAATTACCTTGCAGAAACAGGTTGTAATCAACACAGTTTAAATAAAAAGAGGTGATTTTTTAGCTTGATAAAACAGTGGGGAGAGAAAAGAGAAAGAATACAGAGTTCAGAGTATTTCACATTCTAGCACAAGAGTGAAACTTAATAAGCACCTAAGACACACACATGTTAGGAAAACTAATTCCTTTCAGTGAAGCTTTCCAACAACTTTTCCATCACTGTTTGGGTTTTCCTAGTTATGCCCTAATAGCACCAGTAGCATTAGTAATAATAATAGCAGCAGTACTAGCTGAACTGCCAGTAAAGCACTAGCAGTAGCATAAACATGGAGTTTAGAGTCAGAAGATCCAAACTCAGAAACTGTGTCTTCCACTCAAGTTTTGTGACCTTAGAGAAGTGAATCCCCTTTACCTTCATTTTTTTTTTTTATCAAATAAGCATAAGGATACCTATCTCACAGGATAGTTAGGAATAAGTGAAATGATTATTATAATCACCTGGCATGCACTGACTTATAGTAAGGTCTCTAATATCTATAATAAATTTTAGTTTCTTTTTCTTCTCTTGATTTCTGCCCTTCTCCCTCTTCTCCCATTCCCCATCTTCTTCTTTTTCTTCAGTTTCTCCAGTTGGAACAGAAAGAGAAAGATGCCTAATAGGCATTGTTCACTCTCTAGTATTGGCATGCTGCTACCCGGATCTTCCGTACGAATTACTCGCAGCATCTAAAATAATAACTGAGTGTTTTTTATAGGTTTGATCTGATCTTTCTACTGCTCTCAGGTTAGTTTAGGCTTATTTAAGAATCCCCTTGTGACACATGTATTCATTTTGTCATTTCTTTAACATAAATATCACCATGGAAACCAAAATTTTAAAATTCAGTAGTAAAGACAAAATGTAATAAATTTCTTTAGGTTAAGACTTTTATTCAGATGAGCCTTCTTTAGAGAGTCCCCTTAAGACATCTGTCTTTCTCTTGAGCCTTAAGCACAAGGACAGTTGCCTCTTTTAATTTGGATACTGAGTTAAGGTATTAGGGCTATGTCCAATAATCATAGATTGTGCTAACCAGTGAAAGTTTTGTGTCAACTCTTATGTCATTTGTGTTTTTTACAAAAGATCAAGCAAATGAAACACTAGGACAAATCATGTGTGTCAGCTCAATTCTTATGGGAATGACACCTCTCCTGGTACAACACAACAACCTGGTTAAGGTTTCATGCTGCTCAGGACAGTGATACAGACTGTCAATGAGACCCAGTGGTGGCAAGTAACACAAATTGTAGCTAACACATACGGAGAAAAAAGGATATCAATTAGCTGGATGATAAGAACAGTGGAAAAGAGTGATGAAAAACTAGAAAATTAAAGAGGAGACTCAGAAGATCTAAGAGTTTAGACAACTAGAACTAGTTAGAAAGAACTTTTTCGTCTGGTACTTTTCCCTGCCCTGACATCATGCTTCTTGAAATTTAAGGTATTAGAAGATGACATAGATCATCTGAGTTAACTTGCTTGATTTAGGGGGTAGAGAATGAATGTGTCCTGCTGTGCATCATGGAGGCAAGAAATTTTTTAAAATACCAAAAGAAGAAAATAAGAATGAGAAGATACTAAGCAAATGCAAATCAGTGGGGGTGAGATGGGGTGGGAGGGGTGTGGGGAACCCACTATAGAAGACAATGAATTCTTCCCGGCAATGACTCAATTATTTGGAAATATTTTTATAAAAAGAAATTTGTACAGATTTTTATAACATTTATTCAAAAATAAAATACCGTTTAGGCTTAGGTTTAATATAGAACAATGTATAATAAAACTTACTAAATGTGCAATGTTTTTAAGCCAATATTTAGTTATGGTAAGAATACAAAATTTTTTTCTTCATAATTCTGGCCCTGCTGTCAACCAGCTTTATGAATTTAGGTCAATAACATTGTTTTTTGAGTATTGATTTCTTACCTACTTAAAGTAAGGAAATTGGGTAAAGTTCTCTTTAAGGCATAAACTATAGCACAGGAATGATCCCAGGTCCACTTGCTTTTTCAACCCTAACACAAACTGATAAGGTGTGTTAGTTTGTGACAATGCTTTCAAACCCAGCCATGGTAAACTGGATTAGTGTCTCTTGATTAAGTCATCTTGTTCCAATAAAAAAAGAAGTACCATAATTATTCTCGGCATGCATCCAAAAATATGCCTCACTATCCAGTTCCAATTAATAATGTGTGACTTGTTAAAAACACATTTTGTTCATTTGAAGGTTTTAATAGCACCCAGTTTCAACTTAGTTCTCTTGGGAAAATATTTAGCATGCATTTAACTAACTCGACACATACAACTAATTAATTTGTCTAAAACAAGCTATTATATGAATCATAAACAAGGAACTGAAAATTGAAATAGTGCCAGAATTAAAGCATGAGGTACCTTATGCTTAATTAGCCTCAGGTTGTTTTTTTGGTCCCTATTTCTATTAAATAAGGTACATAGATTAATGTTATGTCATTTTCAGATAGAAAACTGAAAAGTCACATATTAAAGTGGGTTTTCCTTATGTATTTTCAGAATTGAAAGATCTTTCAGAATTGTTATTTTTAAGGAATATGTGTAAATGACATAGATCAAGTGATGGTGGACAGGATGACAAATTAACATGCCTTTCTCTCTAGCACCAGTCCAGAAGAGGCACAGAAGCAGGAAGGAGGTTGACAGATTTAAGTAGAATATTTGCATTACAGACATTAAATATTCAGTACTTTCCATTTCTTAGCAAGAGTATACATTTACTCTGAAAAAATCTTGAGAAATAGAAGTTGATCATATTAATGTAAAGAAATAATTTCCTGCAGTGGAAGAAGACCAGATGCAATGGAAGGGAGAGAGGGAAGAGAGGTTTGTTGTTGTTGTTGTTGTGATACCTCCCTGTTCCTTGCTTCTCACCAGTATTGCCTTGGGGAGATCATTGCCCAGTCAGTAATTAATGCAAGACAGAAGAATAGCAGAGCCAATTCAGTGTGGTGGTGGAATGGTATGATAATACCTTCTAGATAGGGCAAGGTGCAGATATCAGGAACTGTAGGAAGACTGGCTGGCTATTGCCATTCATTACTTCTCACCTCTATCTTTAATCTTAAAGTGGGGAAATTATATCCCTCATCTTCTATTATATTAGGTAATACTGGTGGAAGTCAAAGGTGTTTTCTTGTAAGATAGATTTACCTGGGACAGAGGAGTTTGTAAAAAATTGGCTCCCTACCTTGAGGCACTTCCCATTCCTAAGTCCTAAACTTTTGGGAAGCTACTAAATAAGGCCTGGGCTACTTTAGCCACCTCTCCCTATGCTTGTCATTAACTCAGTGGCTGATACATCTAGAGAAAAATTGGTCTTAGGGAAGCCTACCAACTTATGTGAGGAAGGCAGTCCTACAGAAGAAAGACAACACATTCATCAGTTTGTATAAGAAGAAGCAGAATCTCTTGGCCAGATGGAGAAAGGATTTAAAAGAGAAAGGAAGAGAAATTATCTTTAAAGAGATGAAGATACTGGTATAGCAGGAGTAAGCAATTTATAAAGAACTAATTCAAAATACTAGGTGTGAATATATAATAATTCAAACAATGAATGGGTTTAATAACACAAATAATCAAAGAATGAATTATTGCATTGAAAGGTCAAATTTAGAAACCATTTTAATAAATTTTAGGAAGAGATCAGTAAGGGAGAGAGAGCTGGAAAATAAAAATGCTAAGTAAAGACATATTGTGTCTAAAAGTCTCAGCAGATATATAGTGAATTTTCCATAAGAGAGAAAAAATAAGGAATGAAATAATGGGAGTAATTAGTTGAGGAAATAATTTACCCTAATTTTTCAAATTAAAAGAAAGAAAAAAATCATTTTGAAGTAGCACATAGAATGCCAAACAAAAAAGAACAAATAGAACAAAGTTAAACAAATACTCTTAAAAAACAAAACTGAATTTTAACAATACCAGTAAAAGAAGGGAAAAAGGCCCTAAGAGCTTTTAAAAAATAGCTTGAAATTAGTCTCAGACTTCTTAAAAACTTAAAACTCTAAGAAAGAATATAAAGAAATAATATTTTGAAAGAAAAGAAACTTTAGAATTTTTATTTGTCTAACTCTTCACACAAATGTGAAAGTATAGTTTTTCTCAGGCATCCAAGATATCAGAACTTTTACCACAGAAAGATTAATTTTAAAAGGAATCTCAGAGGAAGTATTTCATTAAAAAGAACAGCTAGAAGTCCAGGTGGATATTAAAAGATACATGAGAAATAAGGATGAGTAAATAATTTGGCAGGATTTAATGTTTTCTTTAAAAATGTGTCTTAAAATGTTTATAAATGACAACTAAGAAAATTGTATACTGCAAACATGAGGTAGGAGTAGGCACATTCCTATGTACTTACCTGTTCCATGAAGAAGCTATAAGTAATAATACATTTAGAAAACTGGTATAAAATAGTAAATATAAACATGAGTCTTTTATTCCAGTTGTTTAAAAACATAAAAATATAGTGTGTATCTTTTAAATTGAATAAAAAGTGAGAAAAGAGAAACAGAATATGGTAGATATGTACTATAAAATAAAATGGTTGAAGATTCATAGTAAAGCCGTAAAGGCAATAAATATAAATAAGTTAAACTTATTGTTCAAAAAAGTTTTTCATATTAGATGAAAATTATCTGTTAATCTCATAATTTCAGTTCCCTAAAAAACAAGCTTTCTGGTAGAGATTTGTATGCATGGGGTTTATTAGGGGTGAGCTTTCAGGAACGATAGTTGCAGAGAATGAGTTGTATGAATGAGTTGTAAAGAACGAAGGAAAATTGAACAGAGGAAGAAGTTGAACTGTGATACAGTTTCAACAACATACTCAGCTGAATTCACAAGGGATCCCTAAAGCTAGGATGGCCTTTCATTCATGTATAAAATTGAGGCAGTGGTGTTGGGACTCAATACCAACACACTGACCAGAAAAGATATTGGGTGTGGGCTAATACCAAGGTGACATAATCTTGAGTGAAGCAGCTTCCTTTGGCCAAGGGTAATTCCTAGACAGGGACTCAACTGTTAGTCATAGACAGGTAACACTGCCAGTGACTGAAACAAAGAAGTTCTCAGTCCTGAAGAGGGCAAGAGAGGTGTGCAGCACAGTTTACTGTATAGTCTACACCTTTAGTCACTCAGCTCAACTTGTTTCACAAAATACCTTTACCTACCTAGTAACAGCTTCTCCACAATTCTGGAATGTCTCTTTTTCTGGGAAAACTCTTAAGAGAAAGGCCAGTGGGATAACTCTGTCTATAGCTCCCTGTAGTTCTGGTTGGGAACACAATTGGTACTCATCATTTTCCTGCCCTAGCAGTCCATTCTAGCCACCCCTCAAGTTCATCTAATATCTCTGTTGGTCTCGTGACACTAACATCTGTATGAGGTCTGAGTACCTAGTTCAGGATATGGCTGCTACACTTTTTCATTTACTGTCAAGACTGATGAGGGCAGTATCAAGAAATGTCATTGTAGATCACTGGGTGTCAAACATATTCTCTCTGCCTCCAGGTATAACAGCAGCTCCTTAGTCTCCTGATGATCAAGATCAAATACCCCCATCAGGATA
The DNA here is from genome assembly GCA_004023965.1 of Spilogale gracilis. NCBI lineage: Eukaryota > Metazoa > Chordata > Mammalia > Carnivora > Mephitidae > Spilogale > Spilogale gracilis. The sequence continues at coordinate 57,991 of PITA01009384.1, forward strand.
GTGTCTCCTTCTCTGCTCTGTTGGTGTTTTGTGATAAAACACCAGAAATGACGAGGTAGCAGCCACAGATTAAACTCTGTTGAAAGTATTGTGGCATTCACCATGAGGGAAACACAACTTCTAGGTCTGCATAATTTGGAGTTGCAGGGATGGAAATCATGTATTCCCTAGATGGGTTACTGAACATGATAATAATCAATTTATATCCCTTGGCTCTTAGATTCTTATACTCTGTTTGTTGAGGTACAGCATGAAACAGTTGTTAATTTAAAGCATATACTGTGACCTGAATGATGAGATTCTATCCTTTCTTGGTATCACCTCCAAACTGATGCCTCAGTTTATAAGTGGTTCTGCATGTGGTGGGGGAAGTGGATCTCATGGTAGTGTATCACTGCTCCAACTCTGTTTCTATTTAAAAACAGTACCTTGGACTGAAGTGATACTACATAGGATTCTTGTTGATAGAACAAACTTTTTAAGCCTTCAGATAGTGATGTGAACTGAGACCCTGTGGGCAACAGTGTCAAGCTTATACCAAAAATATGTCAATAATTTACATTAGTTTCTGTCTTTTTCAGAGTAGAAGAGATCCAATGAAATCAATCTATATTTCCACCAAGAACTGGTTGGCTTCACTGAGGCTTGGTACCATATCAGGAGCTTAGTTGTTAGCAAAGCAGATATTCTGCAGTGGCAGTGCCTAGATCAGATATGGTGATGAAAAGCCTATACGTCTGGTCATAAATAGCTTCCCTTATTATTACCATGTATACCATTATGGCAACACTGAGGAAGTTAATGCAGGGTCTAATTGATCTTGACTGGCCAAGTTGTTTAGGTGATTAGTGCCTCTTCCATGATGGATGGATGGTCTGTGGTAGGCACTAATATATCTGACAAAAATCCATATGCTTTGTGAAAGCTCCTATGTGTTCATCCATGTGCCTCTTCTCAAGGCTTCCATGTATTAGCTATACTAATATTTTTTCACTTCATTCCCCTGTTGAAGCTCTGAAGCCATTCACCATTGTCCATAAATTCATATCTCTATCTATCATCTGTATCTATCTATCATCTATATATCTATCTATCTATCTATCTATCTATCTATCTATCATCTATCTATCTATCTATCATCATCATCTATCTATCATCTGCCTATCATCTATCTATCTATCTATCTATCTATCTATCTATCTATCTATCTACCATCTATCATTTAACATCAGGCCAATTTTCATTCCACACAAAGTGAATAGTTAGTTATATTGTCCAAAGCTCTGCTCAATGGCAGGATTTCTCCCCATTTCTTTTCCTCAGGACTATCAAGAGTTGGGCTGTAAAGTAGCTGTGATCCATTTTTTGGCCTTAGTCAACATTTTGAGCCAAACAATCTAAGGGCCAACCTTTTTTGTCTGTCAACTAGTAATAAAAGTTTCCTTACACATGTGAAATTAGTACAGGTAGAGAAGGAGCTAGAAGGATTACAGTGGTGTATTATACCACAAATGCCCAGACCATCTGCTCCTATAGCTTACTTGTGCTTTTTGTTGCAGTCAGTGCTTCATCTCAGATGTAGATACCACTTCCATCTGACAATGGATTGCTGTTAGGTCCACACATTCTTAAAACTTGTTTCTGACAGAGCCCAGCTCATGATGGGCAGTTTGGCTGGTTGTTCCCTTGAGGTCCCAATGCTAGGTGTTCCTGTTCTACTGGAGCACAAGGGCATTCTGGGAGCTGTTTTTCAAACAACATGTTATTTTCTGCTATAGTTTTCAGAGGTCTTGCTTCAGAACTCTAAGGATTCACTTTGTGATACTCATACTGTTACGGTTGCCACAAACTCAACAAGGCGTCTTTTACATCTCAGATATCTCTAATACCATAGATTTTGTCCATTTGTACTCTAGGCCCAATTTAAACCTGACAGTCTTCCATATCACTTGGTAGATTTCTGTGTTTCTTTCTTTTTATTTATTCACAATGAGTCATTTGATGGGAGATAGGAGATGTAGTAAATTATCTTTTACATTGGAAGGGATGCCGAAACATTCCCCAAACTAGAATGTCCTTAGAAACTTTACTGATGTGGGAGGCCCCTGCATCCTATGTAGCACTTATCTTACAAAGACATTAAACTTGCTATTTCTCACTTATTCAGTCTGATGAAGATGATGTCAATGACGGGATGCAGTATTGTGGATTTTGGTAAAATGGCCACATGGCCCAAGTTCCTTCAGCCTCTCTTATTAAAAGAGTTAACAGGCAGTTTGCCATCCCACATGAAAGCGGTGTGCTTCTGACCTTGCTTTTCTGGTCCTGATTCCCAGTAAGAATGGAAAAGAAGGCATATCCAAATAGATGGCTGTACACATATGCTGAGGCTGTGTTAATCTGTTCCAATAACTTTCACTGCATCTTTAGCAGCAATTACTAATGTTTGGTAGTAGTTTGAAGTAGTCTACAGTAATCCCTCCCTCACAAACTGGTTTTTGTAGATATGATCAGAACCACCACCTCTACGTATTGAGTTCCTTAAGGGTGGCGCCAATGTCTGTCAGTCCTCAAGATACAATATCATATTGCCTTTACTATTCTTCCAGGTTGAGGAGGGGGGCAGTTTTTAGTCTTCCTTTTGGCTTTCCATACTCTGATAGCTCTTACTTCACAGACTAAGGAACTAATGTGACAGTTCAGCCAGCTGGCAAACATGTCTATTCTCAGTATTCATTTATTGGCTGGGGAAATGACCACTGGGTCGATCCATGAGTTTATGGACCTACTGTGAGCTGAACCTAAACTTATCTCTGTTGGTTGGTCTTCATAATCCTTATTCTTAAAGGGGCATCATGATTATGCTTCAAGTCCTCAAGTATCAGTATTAAGTTATATCCTGTGCCAGACATTTTCAGATATCGGCGTAGTCTGAATTCTCCCCCTTCCCCAGTGTAGTTACCAGCACCAATGAGCATAGTTTCCTTTGGGGAAGTTCTGAAGGAATAATTAGAACATACACATGTAATGGTGTTATAGAGTCCTTCCTCCTTGAGGACCTGGCCTCTCCTTCAGGCACTGGGTCCTGGGTCTAAAATTTGGCTCAGATCTGTAAAGTGGCAAAGGGTCAGTTCTTATTGGAGAAAATTCCCTCAGGTTCCTGATAATCCATCTTTGAATTATTTTGATTTTATAGGTTGAGCAAAAACTTTTGTGGGTTGCCAATACATCTAACCTCTAGGGCACTGTCTTCTGTATAACCATCACCATAGTTCTCTGTAGGTCAGCACCACCCCCATTTTCCGGCTGCCATTCAGACTTTGTTGCTTATTTCTATGATTGCAGCCACCTGCTTTCTCATAGTTAAATACCACCAGCTGGTCTCTTATTTTGAGATCATATCATATTCCATTGATATCAGTTCTGTAACAGCTTCTTTTACCACCAAATGGCAAGCTTCTTAGTGATGTTGCTGCCCCTCTCAATAGTGCATTCCTTAGAGATTTGGAAAACCAAATGTTTCTGGGCTTTGCCATAAAACATTGTTGGATGGTCAGTTTCCTAGCTGTTCTGGTTATCACTGGGAGAAGCTGTAAACTGAGGAGGACTTGTTACAGATATAGGTTAAGGAGAAGCCAGGGATTCCTTGTGAATCCCTGGAAAGATGAGCAAAGATGAAAGAAAAAAATGATGTGGCAGAATCTTGGAAAACAGTAGACTTATTCTGCTTGATAAATTAATTCTGTGTCCTTTTTTCCTTTAATGAACATATGTACAACTGACTTTAACCCAATGATCCTAACAAAAAAATTGATAGAAAAAAACACTTATCAACTTTAGAGCAAAATTCTTGTTAATGCTAAACCAAAATATTTCCAATGATTTATTTCTGTCAGTTGTTAAAATTTGTAAATGTATTCTATGAGGAATAGAATAGTCCATTCTTATTGATTCCATTTTAAATTCCCTCATAAAAAGTAAATGCCATGTTTGCTGGTATGTTTTTCCTGTTGTTAACCAAAACCCACAGAAACTTGTTCTATATTTTCTTTAAAATATTTTATGGTTTTTGGTTTCATATTATGTCTATGATGCATTTTGAGTTAATTTTTGTGTATCAAGTGATGTATGGATCAAATTTTATAATTTTTTTGCATATGGAAATCCAATTGTTCCAGTATCATCTGTTGAAAAGACAATGCTTCTTCTACTGAATATTCTTCTCTTCTTTGTTGAAAATTAATTGATTATATATGTGTTGGTCTATTTCTGCACTCTTTTTCACATTGAATTCTTTATCTTCATGCCAAATAGCATACTGTTTGGAAGGTTTTAAATTTGTGGGTGCTTTTATTTATTTTTCTTCCTTTATTGCTCTGGCTACAACCTGCAGTACAATATTGAAAGAAGTGATAAAGTGGATATTGCCTTGTTTTTCTTCTTAGGAAGTAAGTTCAGTCTTTCACAATTAAGAATGATGATAGATGTAAGTTTATTATAGATACCCTTTATTAAAGTAAAAAAAATCTATTCCTAGTTTGGTGACTTTTTTTGGAAGATTTTATTTCTTTATTTGAGAAAGAAAGATAACATGAGCAGGGGTGGAGGAAGGGAATAGGGAGAGGGAGAAGCAGACTCCCCTGCTGAGCAGGGAACCCAACCTGGGGCTCTATCCCAGGACCCCAAGGATAATGGTCTGAGCCAAAGGCAGATCCTTAATCAACTGAGACACCCACTTGACCCAGCTGACAGGTTTTTTTTTTTTTTTTAAAGACTAGATGTTGGATTTTGTCAAATAATGTTTCTGTATCTAGCTGAGTGATTTCTTTGTTCTATTGATATAGTGAATTACATTTATTTGTTTTCTAGTGTTAAAATAACCTTTTATTCTTGAAATAAAGCCTGCTTTGTCATATATTATTTGATCAATTTGCTGATATTTTATTAGGAATTTTGTATCTTTGTTCACAAGGGGTATTGTTCTATAGTTCTCTTTTCTTATAATACCTTTGCCTGATTTCAATATTAGAATAATATTTGCCTCATAAATGAGCTGGAAAGTTTTTCCTCTATAATTTCTGGCAGAATTTGTATAGAATTATTATTATCAGTTTTTACATATGCAGCAGTCTTAATCAGTGAAATTATCTGGACCTGGAGTATTCTTTTGCAAAGATTTTAACTTGATATTTAATTTTTTCAGTAAATATAGTACTATTTAGATTATCTGAGAAGATTCAAATTGTAATGTTGCCCAATGATTATCTTTTTTTTTCTGGAAAAAAAAGATAATAGTTGAATTCTGCAGCATTAGAGACTTGTAAAGCATAGAGGAAAAGAAGGTGAAAATAGACTAAAGCTAATTGCAATAAGAAACTTTAAAAAATTTCCTTATGAATTATGGCAGTGGGATAAAAGTAAATCAAGGGATTTTCTTAATCTAAATACATCCAAGTTTATAAGATTGGCTCTTATCAGATTTTATTATTTTTATATGTCATATAAAGTTTATAGTGATGGATAGCTCATGGTTCATAATATATAATATTCTCTATTAGTACTGATATGATAAAGATAATATAAATGTTAAGAAATGTGGTTCCTTTTATTCATGTATTTATTTAAATTTGTGGGTGCTTTTATTTATTTTTCTTGCTTTATTGCTCTGGCTATAACCTGCAGTAAAATGTTGAAAGAAGTGATAAAGTGGATATTCTTGCCTTGTTTTTCTTCTTAGGAAGTAAGTTCAGTCTTTCACAATTAAGAATGATGATAGATGTAAGTTTGTTATAGATTCCCTTTATTATAGATACCCTTTATTTACAAACTCTTTTATATATTCATTAATTCAGTTTCTTAACTCATTTATAATTCAGTTTATTAGTGTATTCATTAACTTATTTATTCCCAAACATTATTTACTGAAAGTTTTTAATGTGCCAAGCACTATTTGATGCTCTGAAAATTTAGCTGTGAACACTAAGATTAGCAGCATAAGTAAACAAGAAAATTTCAGATGACCATTAATACTGTGATAAAAATAAAATCAAATGATGGAAAAGAGAATGACCCAGGAGCTGCTTTAGATTGATAAGAGTATTTAAAAATAGATGGAATTGAAGATGAACCCTCAGTAATAAAAAGGGACTTGTCAGGAGCATGTTTTTTTGTTTGTTTGTTTGTTTGTTTGTTTGTTTAGAGAGGAGCATGTTTAAAGGACAGATAATTTATGAAAATTAAAAATTCATTAATAAAACAACCTGATAGATTGGACCAGGCCTCTCTGAGGATCTCTGATGCTAAGTAAGCTGGGATTGACTGAGGGGAATGTGATCAGTGGGAAATTAAGTAAGACAGGTGGAAAAGGTCTACATGTAAGGCATGTTGGGGTAAGGTATTTTAGTGTGGGAGCAATGAAAAGCTCATGGAGGGTATCAAGCAGAATAGTGGTGTGTGATTTATGTTTTTAAAAGATCACCCCAAATACTGTGTGGAGAAGAGACAGGCAAGAGTGTCAACGAGGAGAAGAATCAGGTGAATGAATGCTGAAGGCTTGGTCTAGAATAATCGTAACAGGAATGGAGACAAGTAAATGGATATGTGCTACACTTTGGAGGTTGACATGGTGGGCTGCTAGACTGGATTAATGAGTTCCATAACATTTCCCTCTGGCTAACTTGCACATCCAACTTGCACATTTTTGGCCTTGACAACTATGTGTGGTGCTCATATTTCCTGATAGGAAGTACTAAGAAAGAAGACATTTTGAGAGAGTGAAAATGAAGATGTATTTTTGGCTATCTTGAGTTTGAAGTATCTGATAAATATTCCAGTGGAAATGTCAAATAGGCATGCATATATATAAATTCAGGGTTGAGAGGGATGACATTCATTAACTCATTCACTCATTCCATGAAAAACTTAAGACTCTATTATATATTTTAGGTAAGTGTGCTAGTGATGGGGATTCTAATGGAAGGAAGAAGTAAGATCATTCCTTAGTTTTAAAAAGTTTACCTTCTAGATGGGGAGACAGATGTATAAATACATAATTACTGTATGGTGTGACAAGTACTATAATAAAGAAAGAAACAAAGCACTTTAAATATCAGATGATAGCACAATAATTTCTGCTTGAGGGAATTGGTAAAGAAGTTGCTAACATTTTGAAGTTGATAGTATTTTATTTTTAGTACAAAAATGATGCCGAGTTACTAGAGTAAAATTTCTGAAAGTAATCTTGTAAATGTGTATGAGATCTTTTAAAGCTAAGCTTAATAATGTCTTCAGAAAGATACCATAGGGGGTTTACCCCAAATACACGTAGAGACAAGTGGAAGAATTAGCATACCACATACACTGAAAATAAAATGTTTTGTACATGTTACATTTTGTTTGATTAGTTTATCACCTTTTTTTGGATAACATATTATCCAATGAAAGTTGGCATCAATTATTTCCCCATTTCCTTTAATATTGTGTAAGCAAATGAGAATTCAAGGTATTCTTTTAAAGAATTGCACCAAATCCCCACATCCTCCAGGCAGTTTCTTGGCAGCACATATACATCAGATCTTATTTTCAAGTGCTTGCTACTGTTATCATCTACTCACTTAATTAAGGACTTTGCTGACTTCTTGTCCTACTTCTGTCTGTTCCTGCTTCACATATAGCCTTGGAAGGAATGGGCAAAGTACTAGACATTAAAAGTTTAATTGCTACTTACACCATCCTGGAACTGGGTGTGCAGGGAGAGATGGGTGATTAAGTAGATCATTTTTTGCAGCCAGGTTATATATTCCTAGCACAGGATTAAGAAACAAGAAGTTCTACATGTAGGAAGCAAAAGTGATACATTTGCCAGTTTTCTGGTCTCTCATCAGGTTTATGGTACAAAGCCTAAAATTAAGGGCCAATAGTATTTGCTGCCTTGAGAGCTAGTAATCCCAGGAGGACCTCAAATGGTCTCACTACAGGTTTCCTGCCTAATCCTGCTCTTATGGATAAGGTCCCCACGTGAAGCGACTCTCCTTATCAAGGCGACCTAGTGAAGTTCCTGCTTAGGCCTGAGTATCTGGTTTCAGTCCCCTGCTAGTCCATGGGATTATTCAGAGAAGCCAATCATATCCTCCCACGGAACCAGCCGTCATTCCATCCTCTTGAAACTACACCCTTTTGAAAACCTGCCTCCCACAGGCCCTAGTTGTTCATTCTGTTCCCGAGTGCCACCTCCATGTAGCCCTGCTTTGTATGTAATGTTTTCCTTCCATGAGTTGTGAGTATAATAAGCTGTCATCTGTCCAGTGCCAGATGTTGTGTGTTTGGCCATCCTCACAACCCTAGGGCCAGAATCTCTCACTCGTGGATGGGGCAAATAAGAGGTGATTAAAACAAATTGGTATTAGGATACACACAGCTCTTTGCCCCAGACAGGAGCAGAGTACTTCAAGAACTGGCAGGGCATGGTTTTACTCCAAGAAATGTGGGTTGATGGCATCTAATTTTCAATGTAACCACAAGAAATAATTTGCTTTCCTTGCCATGCTACCCTTTCCTAAGTGGTTTTGGAACTTGATGTTTTATGTCTACAAGCTCATGCTTTCTTTCTGACTCCTTGCCTTGATCCTTCAAAAACACATTTTGGTCTGTCTTAATTCTCAGTTCCACATGGTTGGTTCCTTTTCTAATTATACTTTCCTTTCTGCCTTCTCATACCATGCTATGATGGGTATTCAGAAGCAGGACTTCTGTGAAAGCAAACACTTTTCATTCTCTCTTGGCCCTTGGCTTCTACAACTGTGATCCTTCAAGTTTTGATTAGAGTCTATTCTTTGGTCATCAATTCTTGCCAAGTTCAGTAGTTAGGATGCTTGCATGTGGTCTCATTATTTTGTTTGGAGTATTACCCATTTTTAGATCACTAGGCAACTTTCCTTCTAAAAACATAAAAAACTCCACCATAAATCAAGCCTAAGTTAATAGGCATTAGGTTTTGTGTTTTCATTGTTTTTGTTTTGTTTTGTTTTGTTTTCTGTTCCTTGGGTTAAGTCAGTGAATTAAAAGTTAACTAGCATCCATTATCCACATGAGCTTGTCTGTGAACATTTACATAACAGGCTGTGACCCAGTTGTGGTTGCCTTTGGTCTCCAAGTGTATGGAGTTTTTCAGGAATAACTGTTGATGGTATTAACTTTGTAGCCAGTTTGTATGTACAGATAGCCACACATGTACATGTACACACACTCGTGCATATCCCATTTACATACATACTGTAGATTACTTGTTTTTTTCTACCTTTTTTCTCCCCCACTGCAAAAATACTCCATTTGCATTTGAATCTGATGGAAAATGTTCCCAAGTGAAAGGGAGCACTTGGCCATTCAGTGAACTGAAGTCTCAGTGATTACACGTTCAGAGTTGTCAAGGAGAAAGAGATTGATTTCTGAAAATGGAATCAAATGACAACTGAAAGTGTTAGCTTCAAAACTATCTCCCCCTTCTGTTTGACATCGATCGTTCCAGCATGTGTCAGCTCATTATCCAGTGGGAAGAGGGGAATTGCAGCTTGACGTCATCTGTGGCAATTTTACAAGGGAGAGTGGAAGAGCAGACTATCTGGTATAATGCTGACAGAAGTCTGTAGTCCACAATGATGGCATGATATACTCGTATGGGAAGAAAAGTGTTTATTGGTGGACTAAAGCCACATTTAAATAGCTGGAGATCATGTTATAAATGGTAAGAAAACCCACAATGGGCAATTCTAGTCTAGGCTAGTATTTAAAAGAATAGGTTTATATTAACATGGCATTTCCCAGCTCATACTTTGGTCTGCTTTGCAGCTTGAAGACAATTTACTTTCAGTTTGAGTCTTTGTAGTGCTCTGGTGCATTTCCAAGGGCAGATTAAAGACAGTTCTTGGGCCATGGAACATATCACCATTACCAAGGTAGGACCTGGTTATTGGCACCAATGAATGAATGCATTTACTCTGGCACCGTTCTGAGATCAAATGGGTCTAATGAAATTGGTTTAAATGGAGCTTTCACCCCATTTAAAAAAGAGTTCTGTAATCATCAGTTGACTTTGAAAGTTTTTTTGGCCATTAGGAGAGATTGCTGTGTACATTTATTTTTGATAATTTCAAGTGGATGCTGCCCTGTATCACATGTCTGTCTGTCTAAGTGTGTTCTCAGTTCCTGGGAATTGTGCACCCCAGGCTTTTTGCACTGATATTGGAGAGAATACAGCTTTACTGGAACAGATAACACATGGAACAAAGAACTCCCTGCTTCCAGGCAGGAAGTACCAAATAGTACATCAGCCTATGCACTCTGAGTATACAGATCCAGTTTTTAGGGAATAAACACAGACTAATTCTCTTGTCATCTTGATGTAAATCTTACTTCTTAAAGCATACCTTACATCTTCCATTTGGTTCTCAACCATTCTCTGACTTCTGTGCCCACCAACATGATTGTTAGTCTCAACAAATAAACTTGTATAGTACCTAAACTTGTCTGGTGCCTTTCATACCCTATGATATGAAAAAGATAAAGGCCATAATAAGCACAAATCCTCACAAATTCCTCTCTCACTCGCATGGCAAGAACTGTTTAAAGAGGAGATTTGTGTTTTGAATCTATCTCTTTGAACTAAATAATAACTTTAGTTCAAAAACAACAGTTGGCTGTGTGAGCACCATTTTCACTATGGTTTAAAAAATCATAGGCAAGGTCGGACATCACATAATATCTGCCACTATTTTCATCCTACACTAGAACTTCTCTTTTATAGTACTGTTTGAGAAATATGTGGGAAAGCACCATCAATCAAATAAAGTGATATATAAAAGTCATAGTTAGACCTACACTGCTACAAACATTCTAGGAGTGTAAGGCTCTAGAATGATGGAAAATTGTTGAAGTGTGAAGGATTCAACTTTAAATTGCCTTTTTTTCTTTTTTTACCATCTTAAACATTTTAAAATATACAGTTCAGTAGTGTTAAATACATTCATTTTGCTGTGCAATAATACGTTGAACAATAAGTACCTATTTCTCTCTCCCCTCAACCCCTGACAACCACCTTCTATTTTCTGTCCCAATAAATTTGGCTTCTCTAGGTACCTCATATAAGAGGAATCATACAGAATTTGTCTTTTTGTGATTAGCTTATTTCACTTAGAATAATGCCTTCAAGGTTTATCCATGTCATAGCATGTATCAGAATTCCCTCCCTTAAGCTGAATATATTGCTATTGTTTGTATATGTCATGTTTTGTTTATTCATTCTGCTGATGGACACAGGGTGCTTCCATCTTTTGGCTGTTATGAGTATGTTGCTATGAACATGCGTGCACAGATTTCTCCATGAGACACTGTTTTCCATTCTTTTTGGTATATAACCTAAGTGGAATGGGTCTTTCATTTATTACTGTATTTTTAATTTTTGAAGGAACCTCCATACTCTTTCCCATAGCAACAGTTGTGTCATTTTACATTCTCACCAACAGTACACAGAAGCACCCGCTTCTCCACCAGCACATTCTCACCAGCATTTGTTATTTCCTGTTTTTTTTTTTGTTTTGTTTTGTTTATTTTGTTTTGTTTTAATAGTAGGCTGATATACTAAAGATCCTCCACATTCTTGTTGGGGTCTCCCACTAATTTTCTGAGTACATCTTTTTCTTAGGAAGTGCTGGCTCCCTACCCACAAAGAGTAGGTCCGAAAACACAGAGGAAGTTTAGTGTAAGCTTCTGGGCCTCAAATAAATAAATACATAAATAAACAAACAAACAAACAAATAAATAAATTTGTGGCTGTCTTTCACTTTTTGGCTACCAAACTCAGATTTCTAGCTCTATACTTCACTGTCTCAGGATTTTTGTCCTGTCTTAGTTTGGGCTCATACTAAGTTACTTCTTTAGATGCAAGACTCTATTCAATATTCTTGTCATTTATAAAAACATTAATTACCTCCTCAGATGAAATTAATATATCTCTTCATCTTTTTTCAAGGTTTTCTATATATATTGCTTGAGTTCATACATTGCATTATAATTGTTTGCTTATTATATATTTGTCTCTGGAGTAGAACTAACAGGTTCAATTCCCATTCTCATTTTCGTTCTTACTAAAACAATTTTTTTTTTTTTTTTTGGAATAGCCTATACCAACTAACAACCTGTATTCCCCATATTCTCTGGAAACTAAAACCACTCACATGACAGTTCTACTCAATTAGAACAATGGGACATTGATGATTTCTGAATAAGTTTGGGCTTCCTAATATAGTTCCCTTCTTCATAACTGGAGTATAATGAGAGGCTAGACATGGAGCAGCCATTTGGAGTCAGGTGACACCCATGAAAATAAAAACCATATATAAAAGGTGATGAAACAGAAAAAAAAAAAGAGGAAGCTGTAGTGACATTATGGAACTTCTGTACCATGTCTGGCTGTGTATTATGGATTTTTTTGAACATGACAAAATATCAACAAGTAAAGTGAATTTCCTCATATTTTTAATTTCAGAAAATCTATAGAAAATTTCTCAAGGTTGACAATGAGGTTACTGGGAGCAGAACAATACATTATCATGTTTCTCTTACCTAGTATGATGCTCGGAACTTAATAGTTACTCAATAAGTATTTATTGAATAAATGAAAAGAAATAAATAACTCCTTGTTTTAGATGGACTGGTTTCCTCACAGTTCTAGATCATGCTCATTTCTGACTCAAAACCTTTACTTAGCTTCCTCTAACCTGGAAAAACTTCTGACCCCCTCTCTGTGTAGCCAACTCCTACTCATTCTTCAAAGTCCCTTTTAAGTCTCTCTCTTCCATGAAAGCTTTCTTTTCATTTTGGCTCAGATTACACCATTCTATTCACTTTTCTGTGTTCCTTGCTGAAAGAAAGGTTCACTGTGGCCTTAATCATATGCATATCCTCCAACTAATGACCCAGCCTTTTCATGTCATCATAGGCTAACTATATTTTCTTCTGACACACTATTGTACTTAGGATATTATTTTCTTAAAAAAATTTTTCATACTATGAAACTACAACTTATATCAAAAATATATGAGAAAATTAAAAAGAAAAAGCCTAAACAATGTAAACATTGTACTTAAATGTCCTCTTCGGGAAAACATTCTCTCTGAGATGGATCAGGTGTAGATTTTGCTTTGTTTTGTTTTGCTTTGTTTTTTATATGGATCTAGTAAAGTTGGGCTAAATGCACCAAATTGGTCGGAATCTCCCTAGAGTATGCCCAAAGATTTTCAAGGTCCCAGATTATTAAATCTGTATTTCTGTAAATCATATTTTCATTTAAAGATATCATATATTTCAAAATTTTTGCTGAAAATTTGACTTGAAGGTAGGCTTATAAAGATCTAGATGGGATAATTTACATGGGCCTTTTCATTTCTTGAAGAATTCTCCACTGCCTGGCTCACCACCCTTAATTATGGAGGAAACCCACATTTTGGGAAGTAATTAAATGCCTTTGGATCAGTGCTTAGTGCTTCCCCTTGAACTCTAGGAATCCACTGATATTCTTCCTGATACAATCATAGTATTCTTTGCTCACTCTGAAACTTTTTTCTTTGATTTTTCACTTTTCTTATTCTTCAGTATTGTGAAGAGAGATAATATTTGCCAATGTTTGTACACAGGTGTGTTTGATTATACATTCATATCATCAAAAGTCATTGCATTTGTGTACATATATTTAATGAATTGAGCAGTGATTAAACAGTCTGGCTTGTCACCTTTCTACTACTTTTTCTAATCTGGTTTTGGAGTATTCCTCATGCCTCAGCTTGATTCTACCAGAAGGAATATCACCACCCAATGTGCCTACCTGCTTAGCTTAAGTGATTTAAATCTGAAATAATGGCCTTTAATATAAGGAAATTTGCATCTTTACCTTTAAAATTTTGAGTTCTTTGATTAACTGGATGATAAATGTTCTAAATTTATTGAGTAAAAACTCATGGCTTGTAACTATACTTAATTTGGGGTCATACTGTTAGCTTATCCTTTAGGTGTTCATAGGAGATAGCTTTCAATCTTAAAGAGCAGTTACATTACAATATCTTCAAAACTGAATCGTCCCATCACTGGCTAGAGATAGATTGTCAATCAGTAAAATTTGCCCCAGGCTGATACAGGGTAGTTTATTTTGAAAGGTTGGTTCACAGTTACCATAGAAATCTACTAAAAGGAAGCTCCTGGCTTATCTACCAGGTAATGCTGTCCCACGCATTCAACTCACAACTATTTTGAATTCAGAACCATAAGGCTTTCTGTAGGTATGGCTTTCAGTAGGTTGTAAAGTGCTTCAACAGATGGGACACTGTTATTAGCATGGATAATGTATTTTCATTGTATTGGTCCTGAAAGTACTTTTCCAGGTAATGGTTTAGACAAATGTTTGTGAAATCTGCCCAGTTAATCCATCAAAAAATGCAGTCTGGATTTTAGGAGCAATTCACTTTCATTGGATGTTTTTGATTAAATATTTAATTCCTGTGAACTTCTTACCACATTGTTGAAGTTCCTCTGTTTATTTTCTTTTTGAAGTCATTGTTATTAAATTATTTCACGTCGTAATGACTTCTGAATAATCCAGAAATTCATTTTCAACTCACAGCTACATGTTTTACTATATTTTAGGTGATTCATTTAAAAAAACCTCAACAAAAATCTTTTTATATTCCCACAGATATCATGGAGTGTATGTAGAAGGGTCATATTTATTAGATGAGATGCTGTAACTGGGGCCCTAAAACCAAGTCAGTTGTTCACTCCTCAACCTAAGAATTAGCCACAGAATAGCAATGTCACCGATTTATTTATTCTACCAGGAAATTAAGTGTTTCTTATGTAGCAGTCATAATGCTAGGTGTTGGGGACGCAAAAAATTTTAAAAAGGGAGGGTTCATGAAGGTAAGGAAGTGACTGAAATTTAAAAGTACAATTTGAGGAGTGCCTGGGTGGCTCAGTTGGTTAAGCGACTGCATTTGGCTCAGGTCATGATCCCGGAGACCCGGGATTGAGCCCTGCATTGGGCTCTCTGCTCTGCGGGAAGCTTGCTTCTCCCTCTCTCACTGCCCCCGCTTGCGTTCCCTCACTAGCTGTGTTTCTCCCTGTCAAATAAATAAATAAAATCTTTTTAAAAAAGTACAATTTGAACTTCCTGTGACTAGGAGAATGATGGAGATGTAATACTTACGAACTGTGTGGCCTAGATTAGCTTCTTATTTTGTTTCAGCCCCAAGTTCTCTATTAAGAGAGGAGATGTTAACCATACACACTTCCAGAGTTGATGGAAAAGTGAAATAGCATATGACTACCTGGTACAAATACAGTAAGTACAAACAAAAAACTACAGTTTTGAATAACTTGGAGTTCACCATATTTAGATACCATTTATACCCTGCCCCAAATTTCTCAGCTGTTAAATATTTTAGCAACCATTTAAATATTAATTGTATTAATTCTCAGGTTCTTTGAATCTAAAATTGCCATATTCCTAATAATTGTTGTTATTCATTTAGATGGAGAATTAGGGAAGCCATTATAACTGTTTTTGGTTTGGTAGACTGTTCGTATTCTGAAATTTTCTTTGGCTTCCTGACTCAATTATAAAACCTATACTACTATAGATAAGTAAATAATAACCTATACTACTAATACCAACATCCCTCTACCACCACCACCACCACCACCAACAACAACAACAAAAGCCAACCCATAGAAACAACTGTTAGTTTCCTATTGCTGCTGTAACAAATTACCACAAACCTGGTTGCTTAAAGCACACCAATTTATTCACCTATAATTCTGGAGGCCCGGAGTTTAAAATAGGTCAGCAGAGATGTGTTCCTTTCAGAGGCTCTCAAGGAGAGTCCATTTTCTTGCCTTTTCTATCTTCCAGAGGCCACCCACATTCCTTGGCTCATGGCCTCACATCACTCAGCTGCTTCTGTTATTACATTGTCTTCCCAGATTCTGATTCTCCTGCTTCCCCATTATAAGGCCCCCTTGTGATTACCATAGGCCCACTTGGATAGCTCAAGATATTCTTGCATCTCAAGATCCTTAATTCCTGTCTGCAAACCTCTTTTTGTGATATAAAATAATACATTCACAAGTTTTAGGGGTTAGACCTTGTGTATCTCCAGGAGACAAGAATTTTCTCTATCACGATAGCATAGGAAGATGAAATGAAATCTGAAACATGTTTATATTTTCAGGAATTTGTTAGGATGGCAGGAAATAGACCAAGCTAAGGCAATGAACAAACATAACATTATCTTTCAATGGATATAATAAATTCTGTTAGGACTCATTGGGAAAAGTGAAACAGTAGTGTGAATTATAGAATTTTGTTTGTAAAAACAGTATTTTTCTATTGAGTACCAAAGAATAAACTATAAACTACCTGACTGAAAATGGCCTGGTAGATATTGTTGATAAATTTGTTTTGGGGAATAGATAGAATAGTTAGAAATTAAAGGGTATACTGAAAAATTAGCATATGGATCAATCATGAAATAATATTAGTTCATTATTTTTTACAGTAATAGAGACAGAGAAGTTTCTTGAATATTAGTTTGAATTTAATACTCTGAACAGCCTTATAAGGTAGATAGGAAATGTATTTTGAACTCTGTATTGCTGACAAAGCATTGGAGATCAGATATTAAATAACTAGTTCATGGTAATAGGCTGGGATGCTAACTCAGGATCTGACTGGCATGGTTCGGGCCTCTGCATTTGATGGTTTGAGGGTATCTGAAATCCATTTGATCCCTAAAGTAACTGAATGATCCCTTTCAAGTCTTGTTTATGCTTTGGTTGCCCCTTGACATACTGGATGATTATACCCTAAGACTGCAGAAAAGTCTATAAACTAACAAATAACACCCTATTTTTTTTAATTTCTACTATCACTGTTAAAGCAACTCATCCCATCAGAGAAATGAGCTACTACTGCTTGAATTGTACATTTTTTATCTTACCTTTTGTCATGACCATCAGCAAAACTAACCATTGTCTTTCATTTTCTGGACCATTTCCAAGAAAGGACCAAAGATTTTTATCATTCTTGAAGATGACCTACCTGTAATTGCTCTGAGGAATTATTAGTCCCTGTTAGATAATGAACCACTTGTAGCTGCTCAACTTTAGAGCACAGTTGCTAGAAGCAGCTCCAATAAGAAAAAGGAACCCTAAAAATTAGACCTGCAAACAGAAGCATCTGCCCATCTGACTGTCTGTGTGGGCTCACAGTTGATAAACCATGTCTCCCATCCGGTCCTCTGCAGGGCTGCTCCTCAGGGATCTGCCTCTAGAGGACAGAGACTTGGGTCTTGGTGCTCTCATTCCATTGTATGCATTTTATGTTTACCAGAGAGCCAGTGTTTTAAGTGAGCCCAGCACAGGCATACTCTTAAAATGTATTGCAGGTTCTATCTTCCGTTTCAATTGGTTTGGGGGAATATCAATTTATCTCTTTGAAAGAATCTCAAAGTGAAATTCTATCATTCCAAATTTAGTCTCTAAATGTAAGCAGTTACCATCCAGCTGTTTTCCTGTGGTGAAACAAAACAAAATCTTGATTTTATGTTAAGGTAAGAGGTACTGTTCATTTAAAGATGTGCGGTGAACGTACCAAATAACTCTCTGGGCTCTCCAGTTTTGTAGAGCCCATGATTCAATTGTGTGCCTTGGCAACATAAATCACAGTGTGTCCGGGGTCATCCGTTTCATTCTTTCATGACCCACCTGTGCAATTTCTCAAATACCTTCTGAATTTATTTCCTTAGCTAACTTCTTGTGCATTCATTAGTAGGACCACAGGTAATTTGTAAGTGAACTCAATAATGAAGTAAAAAACCCTCATATTAGCCCCTGCATGAATTACCATAGGATCCTGCTACTGTGGTTAATGAAGTGCCAAGCAGGGAGACTCCTTACACACCCAACTTTGGTACACAACTCATCTTCTAGTCCTTCCACAGACTTTGTGATTTCCTCTTCTCACAAATAGCGTAAGTGGCTATTACCTTTACTTTGAAGTATTTTTTTTCCTTAATAAATGTCTTGATATATATCATTGTCCTCAGTGGGGCTTACAGACCAAGAAAAAAAAAGCCAACAAAACAGAACAGCGGGTATGCTGTCATTCCGAAAGGCTCCAATTGCATAAGCCATTATAACAAAGATTTTTGCTGTATTTTGTATCAACAGCTTGTCACGTAGGTCCCAGTTCAAAGTATGTGTCCTTATTTCCCAAATTGAATTTGCTTATCTGCTCTTCCCTTTATGGGTAACACTACTGAGGAAACCAAGCTCAGCCTGTTTCATCTGAATTTCGTTTCCCTCCTTTTTGAGCATTCTACACTGGAATGAATAATATAATGCATGTATCTGGTAAATGGCTCATTTTAATCAACTCTTCTGTCTCTGGTGCCTCAGACCTATGGGAAGAACTTTGACTTTTGATTGTTTATTTTATTTCACTTTGCAAGCTCTCATTTTACTGCCCTCTGCCAAAAAGCAATTAAAAAAAAAAAAAAAAGCACTGCTATTTGGTTTCTTCATCCTTTAAAAACCTGTGGTCTGAGATCCTTTCTCCTACTCAGCCCCCACACCAAAGGCAAGTGACCTTATTTCAAGCTGAGTATTGTTCTTTGCTTTTATGCTCAGATCCCTACCATCTTGCACACTCCTGTTACTATTGTCAGTTCTTACTGGTATTGACAGAGCCAATACCAGCATAAAGCCAGCCAAAGCAATTGCTCTGGGTCTCAAGCACTGGGACCCTTTACACTTCTGTGACAAGGCTGCAGGTCAGAGAGGGCAGGTGTTGGCAGGAAGGTAAGGAGATGATGAGGAGGAGGTCTTTGATAGAATCAGAACTTAGATTTTCAATAATTTACCAGCTTCTTTTCCTGCTTCACATCCCTTTCCTTTTTCACCCCACTTTGCCCCTAAAAACTGTGATACTATTTCATCCATGCATTAATACATAGAAATGTATTAATCAGTTTTGATCTCAAACAATCATCAATTCTGTGTTCAGCTAACATATAATTTATGGGGGCTTACAATAGTAATGAGAGGCAAGGATAGAAAACAAGAAATACACAGGACCACCTGAAGGCTGGCAGTAGGAAGCCCATCAATGGTGATACCATAGAATTAGTCCAGTTCACTTGCTTCTAGAATGGAGGTGCATACCAGGGTAACTTTAGATGTAAAGACTCAGGAGCTAGTAAGTCTGAATGACCACAACTATTATTAGTCCAAAGTAAGTCTTTGTGTGAATTAGAACAAGGAACCTTATCTGGGGAAAGGCAGATAAGCAGATTCCAGCCAACTTTGAGTCCCCATTGACCTTCTTGACCTGTTACCCTCATGAATAAGTAACAATGTGCATGATCCTTCCCATGACTCTGCAGTGCTATGCTTGACTGAAGCAGGAAGGGGAGGGGAGGAGGACCTGATTCATTCTACATTCTTTTTAAAAATTATTTATTTATTTTATTTTATTTTTTCAGTGTTCCAAGATTCATTATTTATGCCCCACACCCAGTGCTCCATGCAATAGGTGCCCTCAGTACCCACCACCAGGCTCTCCCATTACCCCCACCCTCTCCCCTCCAAGACCTTCAGTTTGTTTCTGAGTCCAAAGTCTCTCATGTTTCATTTCCCTCCCTGAACTATCCTACTTCCCATTTCCTTTCCTTCTCCTACTGTCCTCTATATTACCTCTTATGCACCACAAATAAGTAAAACCATGTGATACTTGACTTTCTCTACTTGGCTTATTTCACTCAGCATAATCTCTTCCAATACAGTCCATGTTGCTACAAAAGTTGGATATTCATCCTTTCTGATGGAGGCATAGTATTCCATTGTATATATGTATCACATCTTCTTTATCCATTCTTCAGTTGAAGGGCACCTTGGCTCTTTCCACAGTTTGGTGATTGTGGCCATTGCTGCTATGAACATTGGGGTACATATGGCCCTTCTATTCACTACATCTGTATCTTTGGGGTAAATACCCAGTAGTGCAATTACAGGGTCATGGGGTAGCTCTATTTTTCATTTTTTAAGGAATCTCCA